>JAVXUP010002607.1:0-119518 GCA_033070095.1 Escallonia herrerae | reverse complement strand
AACTTAATTCCCTAATCTTGTCGCATTGCCTACAAATCCACTGACTATGGCGACGCAGATAGTACCGAGTCCAGAAATTTATAGCTTGAGTTGTAAAAGATGCAAAAAAGAAAGAAAAGGCTGAGACCAAATTTGACATTGTTGGTGCAATGGGAACACTAAAGAGGTAGAATGGTACCTGTAAAGATTGTGATGAATAGACACGCCACTGTGAAGCAAAATTTCAAGTTGCACGAGTAAGAGTTTGTCATTCTAGGAGAACTCAATGGTAATCTCTTATGAAAAGGGAAAGGCATGTAGACTTCACATTTTTAAGACAGAGCCAAGGACACAAGTTCAGTACTCGTGGACTCTCCTTAATGCAAGACACAAGGCTCCAATACTGCAGGCTCCGTGTGGCCTTACCCCCAATTTTGAGGGTTCAGTTTTTTGAGCATGTTACCTCTAACTCAAAATGGAGCACCCTAACCATCGCACTAGGCTCACCGACAGCGACGCAAAGCATAAGGGAATTGAGCCAATTCAGAATGTTCATTAAAGCTTTGAACGAAATGTAACTATATTTAAGGTAATTCATGTATATTCAAGTATTTCAGCGACTGCCACAAATAATTTGGGGAGTTCTATCAAGATTATTTTGAACAAGGTAAATAGTTGTAGTAGATGTTCATTCAAGTTCTGGTAGCTTATTAGTACTGATGGGGGTCCTATATAGAGAGTTACCTTATTGGGAAGGTGCTTTAGAGGGTGAGACATATTCTTCATGTTTCACCTCCTTTGCACACTTGCAATCTCATTTAATGCAATTGAATAGAACCTCAAGAAGAAGAAAAACTTTGGGAAGAGGGGGAATCTTGGCTGATGGTTCTGATGTAAGTAGAGATGCAAAAAGGAAGACAGACTAAAAAAGAGGAAGAAACGCGCAACCGGTAATATTCATAAGCAACGAGGCCAGACAAGCCTAAATATAGTTATATTTAGGCTAGTATCTGGTCAACTCTAAAAGGAGGAATTCTAGTTCTACTAGAACAAAGAATAAAATACCTTGCTACGCATGATATATATTCTTGGGCCCATTCTCTAACAACTTAATTGAGGATATGGTAACATAACAAGGTTCCAGAGTTCTGGGTTCACAAGGTCTTGGGTGCGACTCTTTCCGCTTTTGGAACCCCCTTTATATTGGTGCTATATGCGCTTGGTGGTACATGCAATCAAGGCATGAAAGGGGGTGTGTTAAGCGCCATGTGCACCGTTGGGCCCATTCTCTATCAGCTTAAGCTTTTGAAGTGATGGTAACTTACCAGAACTATATACCAACTATCTGTAATCTTGTATCATTTAAGTTAAGCAATAGCCTCATTTAATCGACTAAATTGAATTCTAAATACAATGACATATGACCAAAGTTTGCTCCATACGATATATCATCTTTGCTAATATTTCCTCATCAGTCATATTCATGCAGGTGTCAGTTGAAACCTTGGAGTTTAAGCCCAGTAAAGTTTTAGTTAATGTCCTCTCTCTTTGGATAAAAAAGTCCGACTTCTAACTTTATTGGGTGTGAACTATTATGTTTTCCACATTACAGAATCCATAGGTAGATTCGGATATAGGGATAAACTTGGATAAACCTAGCGCAATCACAGATACTGCCAAAGGCTACATCCATTATTCCCGAGTCACCTTCTTTCCAGTCTCAAGTTGGATTTTGTAGCTATAACTCTTTTCGGAAATCTAGTTAGGGTATATGAACATTGGTTCCTACTCATTGGCACTTTGGCTAGTCTCAAAGCAGAAAAGTGTTTGAACTTTTTACCCTAGATACCATGCCTACGTAGTACTGTGGATGTTTTCTCTAGGACTTTTGGACATATTCAGGTATTCTTAAAAGGACAAAAGTGGGTGAATCAGGCGAATAAGATGTACATAAAACATAATTGTCAAAACAAGATGCATACAGCGAACCAAAACCCCAGATACGGTGCCTAAGTGGTAATGTGTACGTGTTCTCTAGGACTTCTGGAGATATTCAGTTATTCTTAAAAGGACAAAGAATAAGAACAACAATATGTCCATAAAACATAGTTGTCAAAAAAGATGCGGACAGTGTACAGAAATCGGAGCTTTGTATATCGCATATCGTAAAGGCAAACATCTGTTGGATATCAGACGGCGTAGCATAAGATAGTACTCCAGATACTACGTCAATTTAGATAAGCAGTCCTTTTTGTACCGTTTTATGCCTGTACTGTATCGTGTTGTAAGTAAGACACATACACTAACAATTGCGATATAAACCAATTACTTACCGTGTACAACATAGTATCTAGAAGTATCTAAAAAATTAGGTCACACAAGAGGAAAAAGGAAACAAAGCGTATAAAATGAAGGCCTTCAGAAGAGCCATCCACAAATCTGTATTTTCAAAGCCCCGACTGTTCCTCTTATGCACCAAAAGGCCATAAACTATACTACGGCCCGCTATTTAAAAACGTGGTCACTAAGCGATACACAGAAAGAGAAGACTACAAATTCCACTGTTCCAGAGTCAAAAATCATCATGTTTTTCACTCTTTCTTATGCTTTCACATAAACGCCAAAGTGCTAAAAGGTCTAATCAGCATTTTTACATTGAATCTTAAGGCACATGCCCAAATAATTCCTTAAGGAACCAAAGTGCACCAAAAGAACCTGAAAAGACCATTATTGCTCATCACAGCACCAAAAGTCCCCATTTCCTTCTTCAGTCAGAACCATTACCCTCCAGTGATTTAATTTTATAAACATCCCAACTTAATATTGTGACTAACTCTTCAGAAGAAACAATATTCGGCCTCAATACCCCATTTACACTTCCTAGATATATTGGTGGCATAGCTTGTCAACAGTACTTCAGCAAATAAGAGCGAGCGAGATGAAGACACCCAATATGTCCTTGGTCCAAGAAGAGGATTAGCAAGGAGAAGAAAAGCCCATTATAGCTGCTTTTCTCAGACACCCTTTAAGGAACAAGCTGGAACTAATCTAAGAATGGGAACCAACCTTCTTCTCTAAGAAATCAGTCCAAAGCGGGCTGATATAGTGCAGAAACACTTAATCAGAAGCACAGTCTTTAGTTGTTGGTCAACATTAATCCTCTCACCTTAAATTGTTCAGAATTCAACACCTACTATGGCAGAAAGAACCAGGATATGGTAGTAAGTTCACATAGAAAGAAGGCTGACTTGACAAGGCTCTGGCAAGATTCAAGGAGTATGAAATGTATGCAGCCTTGTCCCTGGTTTCCAGAGTCTGATTCATTTTAGTATATTCATTGTCCGGGATAAAACGTTTACGTCTAGTTATACTTCAAGAGCTTTAACAACTTACAAATTCAAATATATACCAAACTACCCAAGAATTAGAAACGAACAGGCTATCTTCGAACGCAGTTGATGTAACCCTTTTTACATTAGATCATTCTTGGACATACGAACTTAAGATATGGTTACATGAATCAAAACGAAAAAAGAGAAAATGATGGCTCACTAACCTGTCTTCGCCTCCGGCTTTGTAAAATGTACCATGAGCGGCCTAAAACATAGCATGGCAGAAGAAAACCAGCCAACTGAAGAAGGGAAATCTGGAACTGCATTTCACCAAGTTAAACTACGTGCATTATGCAAGTGCAATAAACGTCTCTCTCGAACTGTATTTCACCAAGTTAAACTATGTGCATTATGCAAGTGCAATAAACGCCTACCTCCCTCCCTCCCACGATCATGAAACAGAGAGAGAAAGAAAGAAATCAAAAGAAGTGAACCATATGGAGGGTTTGAAACAGAGCAACTAGCACTGACACACATGAACTTGCACTCTCTTTATTGTAATGTTGGATATAAATCCTTAGAAAGTTGTTTTGGAATGGAATCACACTTTCTAACACAAAACAAGAAAACCACGGTACACTATAAATAATAACACGTTACAAGATGAATAGGAATTATCTCACCAAGCTATAGAATCAAACCGAAGCTTTGTCCTAAAAGGTTGATTTGCGCCCCCCGGAACCAGTGGCTCAATGCGATGGGCTTCATGGCACGCAACCCCGAGTATTAGTCTAGAGTATTATCCCTGTTTGCACGCACTTGCAACAGAGATTCTGGAACAACTCTCTTGACTTTCCTCTTCCACAACTCACACAATATCAAAATGTGTACTAAAATTATCAAAAGTGTAGGAGAGAATTTTTGGACAAGTGTATGTGCTTTGATTTATTGCAAAGCAATTTTGGTGGTGTGTTTATGGCTTTGGCTGAGTGGCCTTTAAATAGAGGAAAGGAGGGGATAGAGTCTTGTAAGATAAGTAGTAAGGGTCAAGTGAAAAGGTGGTTGTATTGTATCCTTTCCATTAGTCAAAGAAAGAAGAAATGGTTCATGGGGAATCACCTAATAGTTAAAAAAAGAAGCTCAAGGAGATAAATCTCCAAATTTTTTAACATTTAGTCAACAAAAGTGGGAGGGGGCCCCCTTGCATGTGTTTTGGAACATATGTTCATTGAATACAACTGTCATATCATGATACTATAGTTTCTATAGATGCACCCTTTTGGAGAGAAGCAATTAATAATGAATTAAATTCCATTATGTCTAATCATACTTGTGAACTCGTAGATTTACCTTATAAGACTAGACCGATTGGCTGCAAACGGGTCTTTAAGAAAAAGTTGAAACCGGATGGTTCCATTGAGAAATATAAGGCACGTCTGACAGCTAAGGGTTATAAGCAAAAACAGAATATTGATTATTTTGATACATACTCTCCTGTTACTAGAATTGCATTCATCAGAATATTGTTTGCCTTTGCATCCATATATAAACTTATTGTGCATCAAATGGATGTTAAGATCGCTTTTCTAAATGGTGATTTAGAAGAAGAAATATACATGGAGCAGCCCGAGGGATATGTTGTCTCCGGACAAGAAAATAAAGTGTGCAAATTGGTTAAATCCTTGTATGGACTAAAACAAGCTCCTCAACAATGGCATGAGAAATTTGATAGCGTAATGATATCTTATGGTTTTTTTATTAACAATGCTGATAAGTGCATATACCACAAATGTGTTAATGATAATGTTATCATTATATGCTTGTACGTTGATGATTTGTTTATATTTGGAACAAGCATTAACATTGTGCATGCTACTAAGAGACTTTTAGCATCTAAATTTGACATGAAAAATATGAGTGAAGCTAATGTGATTTTGGAAATCAAGATCTTAAGGCATGATAATTCCATCACATTATAGCAGTCACACTTTGTTGAGAACATGCTGAGAAAGTATAAGCATTATGATTGTTCATCTTTGTCTTCACCTTGTGATGTAAAAATTCACCTTGTTAAAAATTATGGTGACAGCATATCCCAAAATGGGTATGCACAAATAATTAGTAACCTAATGTTTCTAATGAATCATATACGTCCTGATATTGCATGTGCCGTTGGCAGATTGAGTAGATATACTCACAATCCTAATAAGGACGTTGAAATGGAATACCAGGTTATTACGATACTTGAAAGGCACAATTAATTATGGACTAACATATTGTGGTCATCCTTCTGTACTTGAAGGTTATTGTGATGCTAACTGGATTTCAGATGAGTTGAAGCCCAGTAGTGGATATGTGTTCCTACTAGTTGTAGGAGCGATCTTTTGGAAGTCGTCCAAGCAAACGGTTATCACTAAATCCGAGTTGATTGCCTTAGAGAAGGCGTGTTCTGAAGCAGAGTGGCTCAGAAGTTTCTTGGTTGATATACCTTTATGGAGTATAAACCTTGTCCATCTGTAGTGATGCATTGTGATTGTCAAGCTGCCATTACTCGAGCCAAAAGCAAAATATATAATGGGAAAAGTCGTCACATCCGGATGCGACATGCTATTGCGAGACAGTTAATTGAGAACTGTACCGTATCAATGACCTTCGTGAGGTCAGAAAGGAACTTGGTCGATCCTCTGACTAAGCCACTAGGGAGAGACCTAGTGATGGAAGCATCGAGAAGGATAGGACTGTACCCAAATTCAGAGATGAAATGATGGATACCTAACATGATGTAATCGAAGATCCCGTGAATGAGGTTCAATAGGTAATAACGAAGTTATGGAGTCCGATGGGCACTGTCGCTTTGTGTATACCCTTTAAGGCGGGAAGTCCCTAAAGAAGAGTCTATCCCTATGGTGTATGACAGTGACCACTGCAGTGTATGAGGATGAGCATATAACTCTTAATGGGTCCATAGTCCCTAATTATTGGGATGGGGAGTTCAGCTGCAGCACATTCCCTGATGGCTACCACCTATATGTGTGTGAGGTTGAGCCGCTTCTATGGGACTTGGGTATGTCGCTAGAGTACACAAGAATATCCAGGCACGATGGATGGCCAATTAGCGTCAACCGGCAATAACAACCTTGACTAGAAATATTATGTGAATGGTGAGTATGCGCAATTCACACAAGAGCGAAATTTGGTTAAAAGAGTACTCACTTTACCATTGTATTTCAGTGAATTCCTACTCATTTATCCTAGGAAAGGTTCAATCCACGTGACACTTCACCGATGCATAATTTTCTGTTTCCTACTAAGTTTGTGTTTTGAAACATGGGGGGATTGTTGTATTCAATGAACATGTGTTCTAGAACACATGCAAGTGGGCCCCTCCCACTTTTGTTGACTAAATGTTGGAAATTTTGGAGATCTATCTCCTTGAGCTTCTATTTTTTACTATCAGATGCATTCCCCATGAACCATTTCTTCTTTCTTTGACTAATGGAAATGATACAGCTACCTTGTCTCTTTACCCTTACTTATCTTAGAAGACTTTATCCCCTCCTTTCCTCTATTTAAAGGCCACTTGGCCAAAGCCTTAAACACAACCAAAATTGCTTAGCAAAAAACCAAAGCACATACACTTGTCCCAAAATTCTCTCCTACACTTTTGATAATTTTAGTACACATATTTTGATTTTGTGTGAGTTGTGGAAGAGGAAAGTCAAGAGGGCTGTTCCAAAATCTCTGTTGCAAGTGCATGCAAATAGGGATAATACTATAGACTAATCCTGGGAGTTGCGTGCTGTGAAGCCCATCGCATCAAGCCACTGGTTCCAAAGGGGCGCGAATCAACCTTTTAGGACAAAGCTTTGGCTTGATTCTATAGCTTGGTGAGATCATTCCTATTCCTATTCATCTTGTAACATGTTATTATTTATAGTGTACTGTGGTTTTCTTGTTTTGTGTTAGAAAGCGTGTTTCCATTCCAAAAGAACTTTCAAAGCCTCCCTCCCTCCCTCACACACACACACAAACACGCGCGCGTGCCCACAGAGGGATATTCAACGTAATTATATAAATTTGCATGAATGACCAATTTGTGCAAAATATGGTGAAGGCATCATCTTGGACTTACATTAAAGAAAGTTGACGCCTCTTGTATCATCCCAATGTCTCTTGTTACCATCAGAGCTTGACGTATAAGTAATATTAGCATTAACTGCGCACACAAGCAAGGCCGATATCTCTGTTGGACAGGTAAAAGCAATCGATGTCAAAGCTTCAAACAGTATATTGTTAAGCTGCATACAATGATAGCCACAGAACGGAAACAGGCAATGGTGCCTTTATTAGCAGCAGCATAGTCATCATATTCAGATTGCAGAAACTGACGCTCAGCAGCAGCAAAAGCCAGAAAATGAGGATCCCGGATATCAATATGAGGGCCCCATGCTTGCCTAAAGAATAAGCCACAGAAACGATAAAGAATCAATGAAGAGGCACAAAAACTGGAGTTCCCTGAAACTGAATAAGCAGAAAGTAAAACAAGAGAGATAGCAACTGCATAATGTTATAGATAACGAATTGTGGAGAGTTCATGCTGTCTTTAAAGCAGATAAGGAATGAAAGCATAAATATTCACAACATTAATGTATTTTGCCACTTTCATTCAAAGGCTACTACCATTTCAAAAAAAAATTCCCATGTGTCAAGGCAAACACTTATATCCATTTACTGGGGTAGATTGCTTTGGCAAAGGTCTGTCCAGTTCAGAATAAGGAGGGTATACTACCATGCAGGGCTAACAGGTTAGGGTTGTCGCAAACATTACAGCTTGGGAAAAAAACATCAGAAAAATTATGACATGGTTCCTATTCTCTCACTCTAAGAACAATTTCTTAAACAATCTTTGGCATTAATTACAGTTTTTTTTTTGGGTTGGGGGGGGGGGGGGGGTGGGCACCACTCCAAATGACTCAAGATACTTTGCCAGGCAGCCCAGGGATGGGTTTTCTGTTGTGGCTTGTGGGTACCAATTTCCACAAATATAGCTGGCGCTAACTGTCCTCATCAGAGACTTTGTCTCAATTCATCCAAAGCGCTTATTCTCCAATACATGGGAACTAAATCTAATGTTCTTACCAAGTACAATATACCATCCAGGTACCAACATCTCTAGAGATGAGAGATAAATTTACTGTTGTCTTGGTATTATCTTTGACATGGCATTCACCTATAAATTAAAAAAAGGTCCCCAATAAATTAAGAAAATGACTTCTTATTTGAACGGAAGCAAAGAACACCCAGTATTTGAATGACAGTTTTGCGCGTAGACATGCATCATAAAGAGGAAACACAAAAGAAAGAATTGAGCGTGAAGCCTCAAAACCTGATATCAATTGCCATAACATCAGAATTGCTTTTTGCTGGTGGAAGAGTATAATTTGGTGAATAAACCTAGAAAAAGTGACAGATCTAATTAGCATATGTATCCATATAAGAATACCTACCAAAAGTAATTTTACAAAACACCAACCTGGTTGCAGATTTCACAGGTAATATCGCCTTTTTTATTGCACCATTTCTGAATGCACTTCCGATGCGCAAACTACATGCCAGAACCAAATCAAGAAAGTTTACATGTCAATACCAGTTCACAGTCCTCCAACATATCAATCAAGTAATTAGAGCTAATAGACCAGTAAAACACCAGATCAGATGATGCAGAACACTGCCAACAAATTCTACAATTTATCAAACACTTGAACTAACAGGGAAGAAAATGGATCCTGCCAGAAAATGTGCAAAATATATGTAAGCAGAAACCAACATGTAATGACCCACTTTGAAGACAGTAGTCGTTGACCACAACGAACTAGTAGAGAAATTATGCAGATGAAAACTCAAAATCAACTTAGTCAGTGAGCTTGAGACTACAGCAAATGTAAATAGACTCGAAACACCAAACAGGAAGGAAAAAAATTTCAACACCATTAAAGATGATCAAGTCGCAAAAGCTCTAAATGCTTACAGAAAAAGTTAGATATGACTTAAAAAACAACATTATTGACAGCGAATGCCCAAGAAAAAAAGCACCTTGCAGCAAAGCCTAAATAGAACAGTATTGCTTGTAAAGGTAAAACTTACAGTTCCACTTCACAGTTGTTTTCTGTGATTGAAGTAATTTCCAAGCACATAGACACATACACAATTGACAATAAAAAACACCTGAATCCATTTCAAAAAGTGAGAAATTCCAGAATATTAACTGCAAAAATGGATACTTCTATTTATCAAAACCCATAATAGAGCTGTACATCCAAAAAGGAGAGTGCCACTTCCGTGGATCCAAAAATTAGCCCGAAGTACAAGACCTCCAAAAATAGGATGAATTGGAAGGGGCACCCACCCATTTAAAATCTTCTCTCTCTTTTGAAGAAACCAAAACTAATTAAAGAACATGAGGACTGATAAAACAAAACAAAAAAAACACTAATAAATGCATCAAACCACATACACCGAAATGCCAAAACCCAAAAAAATGAATAAGCAACCAAAAAACTCAAGCATCATAAAAATCCGTAAAAACCCACATGCCAGCACCAATGTTCCACCAAAAGTAAAACACGATTACCATTCAATAATTCATCAAAACCAACGGATACCCGCATGCCAAAACGCACAAAATCAGTAAGTAACACAAGGAAAACATTAAAAGCATAAAAAAAAACCCAAAAACTCGCAAAGAACCCACGTCCCAGAACCAATGTTTCGATTTAGAAACAAAGCACTTACATTCAAATTTACAAAAAGAATTAAGCACTCTAAAAACCCACCAAAGTCAACAAGCCAAAACCAATCTTTGATTGATAATAATAAACAAATTCCATTAAACTCCAAAAGAAAGTAAAGTGTGTGTGTGTGTGTGTGATGATCTCGAAAGTGCCAAAACCCACACAAAATTAAACAATAATCATAGAGACAACACCAAAAACATCAACGGATGAGAAAACCCACTGGCCAAAACCAATCTTTATTCTTCAAAATACCATTTTTTCCATTTATTCCTCCAACGAAAAAGTTTTAAAAGGGGGGGAGGGGGGATAGAAAAATAAGTGAAAAGTGATAGACCTTAAGAGTGCCATTACAGGCACAAGGCACCTCCATGTCATGCTCATCATCTTCCTCCTGGCAAATCCTACACTCCCTCACCACCATACTTGAACACCCCTCACTGTTACAGCTGTTCAAAGATGAAGATGTCACGTTATTCTTCTCAGTGACCACTATGACGTCATCCCCATTAGCGCCTCTCAAGAGCCTCTCTCTTTCATTGACAGACTCGAAGCAGGCCGATGCTATAATCCGGTCCACGCACACCATGAAGTCATCTACCATTCTTCTGCTTCTCTCTCTCTCTCAACTCTCTCTCTCTAAATTCAGTTTCTCTCTTAAGGAAGAAGTGTGAAGTACTGCCAATGAACGGAGGGGGGAGAGAGGGAGACAAAGTGCAGAGCGTTGTTTAAAAAGGGGTGGAGGGGTGCGGTGGCGGAATTTACGAAACGGGCCAGTCTATATTTGCGTGAATGGAAACGTCCCTGGTTTTGGTCTTATTTACGGGTTAGCCACTCTAGATATCTTTTCAACCTCTTCACTTCCTTCTTGTTGGTCAGAAAACAAATTTCATATATATATTTTTTTATCTCACTAATCGTTCGGGGTAAATATTACATAATTCTGACTTTTTACTCTATATTTCACGAGAACGAGAGTAGTAAAATATTTTAGGATAATTGATGTGATAGTTGGAATGGCTAAGGGAGATTGGTGTTATTTTTTATATCTATAAACGGTCTTGGATAGTAATGATTATTGGTTCGAGATCATACGTTGATATGCATATTGAAATTTGTACGAGAAAGTGAGGCGTCGCTTATAGCAAATTGTTTGTTGGTCGTTCACGGACGTAGGTGTAATAGATGTGCTATAATGGAAATCAATTGGGCTTGTGAGAGGGAAATATTTTGGAGTTCGAATGCACGGACGAATTAAATGAATTGTTGGTGACTACTAGAATTGGAAAATCTTGCGAAAGTTACTCATCTTAACGAATAAGCATCGTCTGTTGTTACAACATTAATAACAAAAGATTGATAAATAAAGTGTTTTGTGACTATTACTAAAGTTCACAGTGGCAGTCTACAGTGAGTATACATGTCGCAACATTTTTTTACTTCATCAGATCAGATGTGCGGCGGGAACTTAGTTTCTTTCTATTTTGGGTCATATTGAAATTGATAATATGTTATTAAGCATATCAAGTGAACACAAATAAAAGCCAAGTTATATAAGGATATGAAACTTATTTGGTATTAAAGAGATGGATAAATTTTCGGGTTCAAATGCGTGGAGTATTAAATGAATTTTTGGTGATTTCTAGATTTTGAAATTGGGGAAATTATTCTTTTCGACTAAAACTTTATTTATTTTCCCTTTTTGGCCCCTGTCCAAAGCAGAAAATTTTGTGTTAAAAAGGCTATGAAATGATGGCGGCCATCGCCTTCAGATAAGATTTGGATGACCATGTACATATGAATTTTAAATAAGATTTATAGGGAAGGAATTGAAAAGAATTAAATGATTTCCACGTAAGGATTAAATACTCAGTATATATCCTTAAAAGTGGAGTTACATAAAATTTGAAAATATGTAGATGATGATTACTTGTAATTAAAGTAAAGACAATGTGTTTTACTTTGGCGGAGTGCAGTGTCTACCAGATTGGATGCTCATATGTACAGGACGAGGACCTAAAAGTTCTAGTCAGGAACACTTGATCCATCTACGTACATATGTCCAATTTACTTTCAAACACTTGCTCGATTGGAGTCCCGCCCATGATCAAACCTCCCCCTCGAGTTCTATTATGCTAAAAACCATCATTCTCCCCGAAGCCACCGGCACTTAGTATAAAGTCAGGCCACCCCTATGAGCTCTGATACCATTAGGGAGATTAGGGGAAGCACATAATCTACTTATAGAATGTCCATACACAATACGAGTCTAAACTTACTTAAAATCTCAAGTCAGTAGACTTAGGTACATCCAAGTATATATGTCCAACTCAGTATAATTACACACGTTCATCTCAATATTCAATTTATCGTCCAACACAAAATAAAAAGTTCAATATTTTTATTTACATTTTTTAATTGATTTTTGTTCCTTGCTCGTTCTTCCTTCATTCTATTAGCAGATATGAAAGTTGTTGAATGTAACCGAGGACATGGAACAATTATTTATACAAATTCTCCTGCTTAACAAAAAAAAAAAGACCCAATTATCTGAGAGTTCAAGTCTTCAGCATATCCAATTTTCAAAACAAGTTTATCAAAGTTTAATGAGGAAACCAGTGGTGGTATATTTGTCCCTGAAAATATTTGTGAAACATATCAACATTAGATTCAAAAAAAATTTGATACGCACTGCCTTATGGACATATAACGTAATTAGTGATGGCATCCTTAATTGTCTAGCCACCTATGTAAGAGGGAAAGTATTGGATCATTAATTGCTTGCCTCATTTGTATATAAGTTTATAAAAATTATTAGATAATAACTAGTCAATCCAACAAAAATAGACCGTGCTACTCAATTAGAATGGGATTCATTGCACTCGATATTTTTGATATTTGCCTTTATCATTAGCCACTCCTCATTATTCATATTACACTATTATATATTTTTTTTCACTTCACAGAGTTAACAAAATTAATGAAAATACGGTAATACTGCTCATTGAAAAATAAAATTACCCAACATACTCACTAGTCACCACCACCACACCGGCCAAATCATACACAGCTCCTTCCCGTCGTGGTTCGACTGTGCTACAACACAACCACCATTGCACCGTCACCACCACTGAACACAAATGGCTACCGCTAATCTACACCACAACCACCGAAAACAAACCCACTACTATCCAACCACCCCCCCCCCTAAAACTAACCCCATAGCAACCAATTTACAACACAACCACTATTGCCCCACCACCACGACCACCATAGACGAACCCACCACCGCTGGCCTACACCACTGCCTCCACACATTCACAAGGACAATAACAAATCACACCCATTTTCCTAATTTGTCCTAAAAAAAACTAAACCCAAAATTGCTCTTCATAAATAATCCAATTTTCCAATTTTGCTTTGGATTGTGTGTATTGTGATTAGTGGTGGTGTTTGGTGGCAGTATTAAAAGGTATGGTGTCTGGTGGCAATGGAAGGTGTTTCAACGGTGGTGGTGATGGTAGGTGATGGGTCTATGCTATTTGTGCATTTGTGAGATCGATAGAATGTGGCTACTATTGTGTAGAGGGGATGGGTAGAAGGTGGTGGTCGCCGCTATGTGTGTGTGGGTGTTTGGGTGATGTCCTCGTTGTTGCCGGTCTATGTGATATGTATTTGTGTGTGCGCGCACGCGCGTATATGCACGCATGTGTGTTGGGGAGGGTGTACGTGTGTGTTTGTGATGGGCATTGGGTAATGGTGTTTAGGGGTAGAATTTTGGTGTTTGGATACATGGAGAGGGATAATGGTGTGTCGGCGAGCGATCGTCAGAGTGTGTGATTGATGAGCATTGGTATTTGGGGTGGAGTTTAGCTGTGGGATGGTGTTTGGATACGTGAAGAAGGATATTGGTGCGCCGGAGGTGGTTCACCTGTGTGTGGGCTTCACCGGTAGTGGCTAAACAAAGGGAATACATCGCAAGGGCAATTTTAGTAGATCACAAAAACATGTTTAATGCCCTAACTTTTATTCATGGATCCTTAGCGGGGTGGAGCTTTGCTTAAACAAACAACGAACCACAGGGAACGGATAAGAGGAGCTTTGTGATAAACTTTAGGAGTGCTCAGTGTAATTATCCATTAGACTAAAATTATTGGCAAATCTTTCTAGCAAAAGCGCGTGAGCTTTCTAGAAGAAGCTAAGGCCATCATATAAAAGTTGTTTTTAGAGAAAAGCAAAACTCGGTCAATGTATGGACTTTACAACTTGCTTTGACATTTAGGTCTGTCTATCAAAACAACTTAGAGCAGGTGACACAACCACTGAGAACAAATAATAGTACTTTGGCAAAAGCAAATTGTGCTTTTGCCATTGAGCTAGCCTAAACTACAAAAAGCTAGATTTAGGGTTCGTTTGACAAAAAAAAAAATTTGGTTTTCAGTTTTTAAAGAGGAGCTTAATTTTTTTATTTTTTTTTATAAAAACAAGTGGGTGTTTGATAATCCCTTTTTTTTTAGGTTTTTTTTTTTGTGTTTGGTAACCCTTTTTATTTTGACTTTTTTTTTTGTGGTTTGCGGTGGCGGTGGTGGGGTGTAGCGGTGGTCGACGGTGGTGGTGGTGGTGGCCGACGGCCGAAGGTGACTGCCGGCAGTCATCGGCGGAGGTGGTCGGCGGCCGGAGGTGGCTGCCGGCAGTCTCCGGCGGTGGTCGTCGGCCGCCGGAGGTGGCTGCCGGCAGTATCCGACGGTGGTCGCCGGCGGCCGGAGGTAGCTGCCGGCACTCTCCGGCTGTGGCTGCCGGTGGCCGCCTGAGGTGGCTGCCGGTGGTGGGAGGGTGGTGGTGGTGGTCTAAAAAAAAAACCAGTTTTTGTAGTTTTTTTTTTACTCTTCAGTTTAAAAACTGGTTTTTTAAATTGAAAAAAAAATGGTTACCAAACGCTTCTTTTTTTTTTTAATTTTTAAAACTGAAAAAAAGAGGCAAAAAAAGAGTGTCAAACGTGGCCTTAGTAAAGGATTGAGTTTGAACAAAAAAAAATGCATTTATTGCAATAAACTGAATTTTTTTTTATTTCTCAAGAAGTGAATTTGTCATATAAGTTAATTTTTTTTTACAAGATTACTTTTAATCCCTGATCCCCTGCACTAGATGTCCACACAATTGACACTGTGGTAGTTACTATGCCTAATTCCTTGCACCCTTGTAAGAGGAATAAAATAATTCCTTTAAATCTCGTCTTGCGCTAGCATTCCGAGTGCTGCAACGGCTCTTTGTGACTTCCTCACATACAGTTCCCTGAAGCCTGCTGTCAAAGGGGTTTCAAAAAATGCAGTGATATTGCCCAATCAAGTTGTCCGACACTCATACACAAAATAAAACTCATTCTAATGCCACTTATGACGGACCCAAACACCTTCACTCACACACACAACTAGCTATACCTAAACGTGAGCACCCGGACCCTTTTTTCTGTTAGATCGCTCCGTTATTGGAGTGATGCTACGGTTGGTGCAAGTCTTTGCTTGTTTTACTATATTTCTTAATACAAACTAAATGCTTATTCACTCTTCTTCCCTTATTTTCTTATCAAACGAAACTCCAAAAAATATATAATTAGTGTGATGTTTACTATTCTCCAATATTAAGAAAGCGTCATATTCCACCAAGTTCAGGTGTCAGTCACTCTCTATCTAGTACATTCAAGCTCATCTTTTTTGAATTCTGTTGGTTGATTTGATTCTTACCTCCTGTAAACTCCCCACTTCGCTCTCCATGAGAAAGGTCACATCGGTGGTAACCATGATATGAACTTGTGCTTGAAGCCTTGAACACGAAGTTGCTCCACAACAGTGGCCTGGTGGATGTAGTCACGGACAAGTGGTCTTATTCATGGAGTGACAGTATTGAGAGCGACTTGCGATGACGTCGTTAAGGGTGAAAACGAAGGGATTGGTGGCTGCTTAGGTAATGGTGTCGGGTGGTTTAGCTGATAACCGATAGCGACCCACTATACTATGGTGATGGAGTAAATTTGCAAATGATCAAATAGTGTAGCTGACAATGGATAGCGGACAAAATTCTAACTTCTATACTTTGCAAATCACAATTTTGTAGCTTTTTCAAAAGAATCAAAACTAGCGTGGTCACTTTCACTATTGTAGTGGAACCTAACAGCGACTTTAAGACTTGGTTGTGAAACTACAGCCTCCATACGGCTCTTAGAGTCATCAACTATTATAGAGAAAGAGGAGAGAGAGAGAGAGAGAACAAACAACGGAGGAAGACAAGGACCTAATTCTCCTGTTTGGCCTTTCACACATATAATATGCCTTGTTACTATGTCATGGGGTCTTCTGATGGCACATTACAATGCAACTACAAATTGGCTTTTACCGAACTTGTAAGAATGTCCAAATACCAATTACTGATGGCCATGAGATACAGATCTTTTGCAATTCATGTTCATTTCTTTTAAAGTTACCATATGCTGATGGCCATGAGACTAGTCTAATCACAAGCAGCAGATAATGAATTGGGATTATGGACTGGTTCTCTACTGCAGTGATAAAACACAATGGATTATGTTATTAGAACAACCAAAATTGGGATGCCTCTGTTACCTTTATGATAATAATGCTTTAAGAGTCGGAAATGCGTAGTTTTGTTTGGCTTGATAGTAGTAACAGCTCCTAGTAAACTTGCAACTTGTGTTAGTCTGAAAAACTGTCATACAAGTTATTATCGGATTTATTGCCAAAATTAACAAGGGAGTACTAAAAATATGTAGTTGCTTTCGACACGATTTAGGTCTGATTACTATTAGTGACAAATGTCAAACCCCGTCGTAGTAAAAAGTCTAAATCTCGTGTTGTAAAAGGAGGGTGCCGCACCAAGAAGCATCGCTAAGAGGTCATTGAGATTAGTTCTCAAAAGAGATTTCTTAGTAAATCAAAATCTTCTGAAAATCAGCTCTAAAGTATTTTAAGAAGAATCACCTTAAAGTTGTAGAAGTTGTTTGAATAAAAAGTGCTAAAAATAGGTTTAGTATGAAAAAGTGACAAAGATAGCGTACGAAGATTTAAAGTGGCATTTAATGGCTACTTAATAATGTAATGATACTTGGTAATTCTCCAAAACTAATTAAGAGCCCATTTGAGAATTGATTTCCAAAAGCAAATTTTAAAGTGGCATTTAATGGCTACTAATTATGCTTTGAGTTGTTTTTAGCAAAATTAGCTTTAACCTATTAATGATGTTCGCATAGATTGTATTAAAATCAGTTTTAATATGACAAAATGGCAAAGAAATTTTAATATGGCAAGATCACCACGCCACCCCACCTAGCACGACACCGCATCACCCACCACCAAACAGCACTGCCATACCCACCACCACACTGTCGAACCCAACACCACACCACGACCCGAACCCCTTAAGCCACCAATCGCCCACCCACTGCCACCCAACACCACTAAAGAAACACTGTTGTATCCACCTAGAGATGTCAATTGGGCTGGTTGGCCCGCGGCCCAGCCCGTTGTGGCCCGAAAAAAGCTCGGGCCGGCCCAAGCCCGGTTATGAACAGTGTAGGCCCGCCTATTTAGGGCCTTGGACCAGGCCAAGGTTTCAGAAAAAATGGCCCCGCCCAGGCCCGGCCCTAAAAAGGCCCAAAAAAAGCCCTGGCCCGAAACTGGCCCTGTTTCTGGCCCAAAATTGGCCCTGTTTTGGCCCTAATTTGGCCCGGATCTGGCCCTAAATTGGCCCAAATTCGGCCCTAAATTGGCCCAAATTCTGGGCTACCCACTTTTTTCAAATTTTTGTCCCCCCCCCCCCAACAGCTATATTCCCCACTAATTCAAAAAATTTCACTTTTACCCCCCCAACAACTATATAACGGCTAGTTTGGGGGGTATTTTGGTCAAAGTTAACTTTTTTAAATCTTTTAAGGTTTTTTACACTTTTACCCTCCCTAACAACTATAAACGGCTAGTTGTTAGGGGTATTTTGGTCTTTTGTGAACTTTAAAAAATCTATAAATTCACACCCTTCCTTTCTAATTTTTCACACCAATTTTCTTACTCTCTCTTATCTAAACATTTTACATTTCTACAAGCTTTACTACTATTTTCCTCTCCAATTACTATTCTTGCTAATTACTACTCTTGTTTATTAATTAGTACTTTTGCTAATTACTACTCATGTTTACTAATTACTGCTCGTGTTAAATTCTAATTACTAACTATTTTTCTTATTCATTTGTTACTCGCTAATTATTTTGTTTACTAATTAGTAATTAGTGAATTCTTATTTATTAATTACTATTACAAAGTTATTTTTAATTACTAACTCCGGCCAATTTTGAATTACAAATTATTCTTATTCCCTAGTTACTCTTCAATTCTTTTTAATTGTTATTTCTAATTACTTATTACTGCTCTAGTTTTATTTTTTCAATCTAATAAAAGTTTAGCGTCAAATATGTCTGGAATACTGAAGAAATTAAGGCGTGGATCATCATCACAAAAAACGCCACCACCAGGTCAAGCACCACCACCAGCACAAACACCACCACCACGGCCATCCCGAACACCAATCTAAGCACCATCACAACCATTCGTTCCTGGATGAATGAGTACGGGCTGTATGATAGATACCCAAGTCAATTGGGAATTCAATCAAAACATTCCAGATATTGATTACACTCCTTCACAAGATAGTCCGCATTTTAGTCAAGGACGCAGCTCAGTTGGTGAAGCTACTACTATGTGGCATGATGTTAACTTGATGAGCAGTCACGATGGAGAAGGGCCGAGTAATACTTCCGGTAATCAGCAAGAAGCCCAAAAGGTGAAAAAAAGAAAGCCGAGTGTTGGAATCATTTTGATCAAATTACGGTGGAAGGCGGCGCCCAAAAAGCTCGATGTAAGTATTGTACTAAATTATTTGTTACTGGTTGTGGTAATGGACATCTTAACGAGCATTACACTCAGTGTTCACTTCGAAGCAGCCACGCCGAACCTACCCAAACACAGTTATCTTTTGACGATGTTGCAGCTAAAAACTGGATCGGGAACCACACCAGAAATTAGGCCTACAAAAGAGAACACGGAGTGACCGCCGGGTGGGGTTCCAGCGGGGAACGCTCCGATGCTTAAGTCAGAGATGGCTAACAATGTAGAACTCTGAAGAAGCAGTAAAACACAATGCGTGATTGTGTGTGAACTTTTTTTCTTTACCTGAGGGCCTTGACCCCTTTATATAGTGGTAGAAGGAGGAGTCCTGGTAGGACAGGGCTTTGACCAACTCTAATCAGAATCTAATTAGGATCCTAGAGGATCTCATGTCAATTTGAACTGATAGAGTCAGAGCCTCTTTAGGATTCTACCCGGTGATTGATACGGTACATGCCATATCAATAATGAGCCAGTATGGGTTACATGTCATAACTGTCACGTGTCGTCCGTAGATTAGAGGGATATTTTTAGCTATATCAGACGGTAAGTTGTTTGTTTATAATCAGTGAGAGCAAAGAAACGGTCTCGCTGAATTTGTTATTCACGATGAACAAGCCTTTAGTTTTGTCGATAGTGCTAAGCACACTAGATATATGAACACCCACGTGCAACCTTTGTACAAAAAGGTTCATAGAAACACAACTAGATCCGATGCACTCCGGCAGTATAAGGCTGCTAAAGCACGCCTGATCGATTATTTCAATAATTTTGACGGTAAAGTTAGCCTTACTTCTGATATTTGGCAATCTCCGTTTACTTTTGTAAGTTATAGTTGTGTGACGGCCCATTGGATTGATGCAGATTGGATTATGAACAAGAGAATCATCGCTTTCGAACTCTTTCCTTTTTCCGCATGATGCAATACACGTTGCTACTATTATAATTAATGCATGTACCACGTTTAATTTAAAGAATAAGATTATGAGTATTAGTTTTGATAATGCTACTAACAATACAGCTGCTGTTACTGCTTTAAAGGAGAGCCTCAAACCTGTAATTTCTGATCAATTATTTCATGTTCGTTGTGTTTGTCATGTAATTAATTTAATTGTTCAAGATGGTTTAGCTGTTGCAGGAAATATTCTTGTCAAAATGAGGGGTATGACAGCTTTTGTTTCTAGTTCGGCTTCGAGAACACAACAATTTAAAACGTTATGTAGTCAGTATAATATGCCTTGCAAAAGACCAGTTACAGATGTGGTCCATAGGTGGAACTCTACATATCATATGCTTTTACATATTCTCGCATATAAAGAAGTATATACGCATTTTCTACTAACCTCATTCCCAGCCGGCTTGCCAACTCACCTGGAATGGCAGATGGCTACACATCTAGCTGAATTTTTAGAGGTATTTTACACGTCTATCAATTTATTGTCTGGTACGTACTATCTCACCTCTCCTCTCGCTGTAATAAAAATTCTCAAGATGGCTACAATATTAACAAAATGGAGATATATAGGACCCTTTACGGAAATAGTAAAAGTGATGGATGAAAAGTTTAATAAATATTGGAGTGAACTGCCTGTTATTTTTGTTGTGGCTACTTGTTTAGATCCTAGATTAAAGTTGCATGGCATGAACGTCTCGATAAACGAGATATCAAAATTAATGTTCTACTTAGTAGATGACACAACCAACCTCACAGCGAAAGTGAGCAAGACATTTGAGGAACTGTTCAACTTGTATCGCAATTCTACTGACGTGCGCAGCCGAGCTTCATCATCGACTGCTGAGAGGCACTACTCGTCATATCTTAAGGGCTTTGAACATCTAGTAGTAAGACAACTATCAGGTGAAGGTACCTCTAATTCGGCAGGTTCGTCTTCTTTTTCCTCTTTTAATGAGATTTGTGTATATTCCAATACCGATCATTATTCTGATTTAACAGTGGAAGAACAAGTTAATTTTAATTTGTTAAATTTTTGGAAACAAAACCAAAACATGTATAAAACTTTATCCCAAATTGCACGAGATGTACTGCCGGTGCAAGCCTCCACGGTTGCTTCAGAGTCGGCATTTTCAGCGAGTGGGAGGATTTTGGATGACAGGAGAAGTCGTCTTAACCCCGAGTCGCTCGAGCTATGTGTATGTTGGAAGGATTATCTTGATGCGAAATATCGCGAACAAGATATACCGATTAACGATAAGAAGAATAGTGACTCGAACGTTGAAATACTTCCAAATGATTAGGTAATTTATTTTTATTTTCCTTTTCTCAAGTTTTAAGAATAAAAATTTTCACAAAAAATAGTTTTTTTAGAAACAAGATAGATATTTTTTTCATATATATAAAAAAAATAGGTAACTTCGCCTGTTTGTTTACAAGCAGCCGGTCCCAAGCCCGGATAAAAGGAGGAGGGCCTATGAGCACATTTATCTTCAATTTAACTTTATCGGTTTGAATATTTGAATGCTAGAAATATTATTGTTTACATGCATATTAATATTTCTAAAAATTTCACATTCGGAATGTAAAATTTTTGGAAATCAAATGTCTTAAAGGGTTTGTAGCAACCTCTTTGCAGTGGTCATGGTTTTACAATAAAGATAAGGATGTATATAGAAAAGGAGGAAGTAAACAAACTAACGAGAGAGTCACCCATGTTTAACTACTAGTGCCCCTCTTGTGTAACGGAAACCGTACTACAACGTCAATGGGGAACCTCTTACACTAGTTTCATTTGGTGATTGAGGCTTTTGATGTTGCTCTAAGTCTCCAACCATTTAATTTATAAATGTGAATAACAAGGAGTTAAGAATAAAGAAAAAAAACCAAAAAAAAATTTTGGGCCTGGGCCGGCCCAAGCCCGGCCCTAAAAATATTAGGCCTAGGGCCAGGGCTTGGGCTGGGCCCAAGTATATCAGTTTTCAGGCCCGGCCCGGCCCGATTTTCACTTCTTCTGGCCCGGCCTAGGTCTAGTTTCGTTGGAGGCCCACTGGGCTTGGGCTGGGTCGGCCCAAGCCCGACCCATTGACATCTCTATCCACCACCACCTCGCAGCACCTAGCACCACACCACGACACATACCACCTTCACACCTACCATAGCCACCACCACAAACTACCAACGTACCTCAGCCCCCCACCACGATCCATCGCCACCCTAATTCACAGCTTTCGGAACAAACAAAAGCGGCTTATCCTCTAATTGCAAACTGATAAAAATGTGGTCAATCCTTTAAGTAAGTTATACATCAAGTGATTTGTATAATCAAAGGGCTAGGGCAAGACAGTCTTTTTCAAAAAAAAAATCTTAGTTTTCACACACACACACACCGGTAACTTGGACGTTTCGGAACCGGCAACTTGGACATTTCCGTTTAATGTGCATAAACCTTTTAGAAGTGTGATCAGGTTTAGTACACATTTTAACAATAGGAGTAGCAATGGCTTCAAATGCACTGCAGTGGTGTTCTGGTAAATGCAGGGCACGTCAAGGGGCAGAAACAGAAGCAGTGACAGGAGAAAGGACATGGAAGGAAATTTGGCACAGCAACTTGCATTTATTTTTGGTAGATACATACATAACATAACATAGTGCGGAAGCATGCTGCACAAAAAGAAAGTGGTTTGTTGGGTTTTGTCAACTCTAGACTAGACTAGAGTTGATGATATCTGGGTTGGGTTTGCATTTGTTTTGTGTATAATAATAATAATTATTATTATTATTATTGGAGTTGAGAGGTAGGCCTCCATTAATGATGGTGACACAGGAAATTGTGGGAATCCCTATGTGTGTGTGTGAGAGAGAGAGAGAGAGAGAGAGAGAGAGGAATAATTGTGCAAGGAGGGCAGGGACAAGTTAGGATAAGGGAGGAATGCATGTCTACTCCAATTTTATCTATTTATATAATAATAAACAATGATGTTGTATGTATCCATCTACATCTAGTCTAGCTATAAACAAATACATATAAATATGACAGTGAGCCTTTCTTAATGTGCTCATCTTGTATTAGCAATTGATGAATGATAATAATTGTTCTTTGAGTTTTTGTCCTGAGGAATGCAATTTTAATACTTAATTATCAATATATTGTATTTTAAAATTTATTTACTCGCATATAATATTTTTGAGAAATTTCTGTTCAAAAAAAAAACGTGATTCCAAATCACGTTTTTTATGAATAAATCATGGTGAAAAAAAAAAGATATGAAAACGTGGTTTGAAATCACGTTTTCTTCTTTAAAATCTCTGTTAAAACAGAGATTTTCAAAAGATGTGGTATGCGGGTAAATAAGGTTCAAAATGCGGTAAATAAGTAATTAAAAATTATAATTGCATTATTTAGGGCAAAACTCCATGTTCTTTGCTTCTCTCTTTCGTTTTTTTTTTTTTGGTTGTTGCTAAAAAGAAGAATTTCTGAATCTTCTTTATGATTTGCTCCAAAAATGGAACCTTTGAACATGCTTCCCACCATACTTCGACAAAAAATATAATCACCACTGATATTTGAGCTCTGCCACACTATAACTATTTGTCATGTTAAAACTAGTAAGCTAGAAGATAATTCAAAGAGTTAGGTAGCGTTTGACAAGGCCCATGACCACCACCACCAGAGCAAGACCTCTGTCGCCACCATCGCCGTCCCCCCGCCCCCAACCCCACTCACCCCAACTCAAGACACCGCCACCACCACTTGTTATCACCTTCGTCCCCACTGTGGCCACCAGCAACATCAATCTCACCTCAACCCCTGCCAGCGCTGCACACATGCATCCATCAACACGTCGCCACCATCGCCCCTACCACACAAACGCGCACACTCCAACCGTTGTTATCACCACCGATCCCACCACCAACGACCGATCAAAATCAACCCGACCACTGACCATCAGCACCATCGCCAACAACCCATTTTCACATTTATGCACGACTAACCTAATCTAAACCCAATGCTGCCACATAGTCGTCGCCCACAAACCTGTTAGTTGTCCATCAAATTCCAGTGCCTAGCTTCACATAAAATTATCTACATGATAAAATATGTCTCACAAGCACTAAGGATTATAGCTCAGTTATTCACCACCGTTAGATCTATAGACTATCAGGGTCTTTGAGGGCTCTAGAACGATAATGGTGGTGTTGACTGGCGGTGGTGCTTGGTTGTTTGGTTCATTTGGAGAAGAAGAGAATTTAAGGATAAATGAAAAAAAAAGTAGAAAGGAAACTCAAAACTGTTAACTAAACATCTATATGTTTTTCTCAAAAAAAAAAATAGTTTTGGTTTTTATTTTTTAGAAAACCTAAACTATAACTTTGTTAAACAGACCCTTAGTTAACGTAGGTAAGAGAACTAAGAGCCTTTTTGTATCTAACACCGCAAGAATTCAATCCACAAATCCATGAGTTGCAATGTGTGTAACCATACAAAAAGGGCAGAAATTAAGGTATACAAAGCAATCATAAGCTGATTTGTTCGACATACGACGAAGGTGGAAAAAGGCTTCAATGTAACACCAAGAAAGTGTACCAAGGTGCTGCTGCGCGTCTTGGTACAGTGTAACCCCTTCCTCGTTCCACACCAGAAAATAACTCTATTTTAACCCTAAATAATTTGATTGCCAGCAATGCCGTGTTTGAACATTGGCTAAAGAGTTTACCAAACGAGCCGATCGTTATCCTTGATCTGGAACTCCACCTGCGAGGCAAGGTGGGCCAGGGAGATCTTGAAGTGCTGGTTCTAGACGGGATTCTCTGAGTTGGAGATTGCGCGGGTGCGGTCGACGTACGATGGCGCCCTTGATTGCTCACCCTGTTCCTGCCCACCACCAATCTGATGCCATCACCACGGCCTACCACCACTTCTAGTCTTAAACTTCACCACCCAACACCGCTGGCCACTGCCTTCCCACTACCACAACCACAACCACAATCACCACCATACCTACATCGGTCACCATTTATACAGACGCTATCAACCCCATATGGGTCTCTAGCCATTCTGCTATTTGAGAATAAATAAGGGCGTAGTAATAGGTTAATAATCTTAACAACGAAAGTTAAATTTTTAGGGGTATGGAGGGTTAAAAAGGAATGAAAGCAAGACTTAATGATTGAATTGCACCAATCAGGGTTTTTCACCAATTCTATAGAATGATGTTTCGACAGAGAGAAGATGGTAGCCCAATAAAATGAAGAAACTTATACCAATAAAATGAAGAAACTAAACAGATAAGTGTAATCAGGGCTTTTCTGCTATGTTGTCGAATATTGCAAGAGTAAACAGGAGAAAAATTGAAAACTTAACTGTTACCGAACGCTACCCAAGTTCGTGATAGTGGGCTAAAATATTTTACAATTGTGCCCTCAATTGATTGCAATTTTAAGTTCAAATGATGGGTAATTAAAGAAAGTTCTTCAATATGGATACTTGTCCGTATTAGGATGAGTCTGAATGTAACACTAAAGAAGTGTTATAACAAATTATGTTTTGACTTTATAAGTAGTATGGATAGATAAATATAAAATATAGATATGATGCCAAGGAAAGTGGGTTTGCAGTCAACTTGGAGGTGTCACAAGAAATGCAGTCCGAGTCAAATGCCAAGTAGGGTGATGCGGGACACAACAAGGATGTAGCAAGGGCAAAGACAAAGGGCTTCCCAGACAGAGCCTGAGGGTGGCAGTTCTGCGAGGGCGATGGTGTAAGTGAATACACGACGATAGTCACGGTCCGATACTTAGGTCCAGAGTCAAGGTCCTGTATGTTTCTCTCTCTAGAATTATGTAGCTTTGGAATGTTGAAGTCTTCCAAATGACTTCTCAAGACCTTTATTTATAGAGGTTAAGACGATGATGTCATCAAGCGACACGTGGTGCTCTCCGGAAAGTGACAAGTTATTGAGGGGTCCACAGGTGTCAGTGCTCCACGGACTGTTGGATAGCGTATTCACCCAGCCTGCTCCTCACAAGGTCGCTCTGTCTGTCTGATAAGACTGGCTCCCACAGTACTGGTGTGGCCAGAGAACTCTCTTGATCTAGCCACCAGTCCAAGGCCTTTGTATAGTCCCACAGGCCTAGCAGTAGTGGGGAAAAATTGATGCCAAACTGCCAGGCAGACTAGGCATGATGCCCTCTAGAGACCTGCTCCTGTCACGAAGTGCCCCTAGGGTCATAGTCCCTAAGGGTGCCGACGAAAGTTCCCCAGTGCCGGAGCACGTAAGCCAGTCGCGCAGACACCCTGGCGGAGATAGTGTCCTGGAGGAGTCGCTTATCCCGCTGGCCAAGGTAGCACCCCAGATGAGCCGTCTACCTGGCGGAAGGGGAGTCTTCGTGCCGGAGCATTTAGAGCTCCCTGACGGAGATAGTGTCCCAGTAGAGTCGCATATTCCCGCGGGTGAGTCCTTGTGCCGGAGCACGAGGAGCGCGTCAAGGTAGCATCTCGGAGGAGCCGTCTACCTGACAGGCTGATGTAGCATCCTCGAGGTGCCGCCTACCTGGCGGAAGGGGAGTTGAATCTTCTTAATGGGGATAGTGTCCTGGAGGAGTCGCCTATCCTTGCAGGTGAGTCATTGTGCCGGAGCACTCGGAGCACGTCAAAGGTAGTATCCTGGAGGAGCAGTCTACCTGACGAGTCGAGGTAGAATCCCGGAGGAGCCGTCTACCTGGCGAAAGGGGAGTTAAAGCTCCCTGGTGATGATAATGTCCCGGAAGAGTCGCCTGTCCCCGCGGGTGAGTCTTTGTGCCGGAGCACTCGGAGCGCATAGCATCCCGGAGAAGCTGTCTACCTGAAGGGCCGAGATAACATCCCAAAGAAGCCGTCTACCTGGCGAAAGGGGAGTCTTCATGCTGGAGCATTTGGAGCTCCCTGGCAGAGACAGTGTCCTAGAGAAGTCGCCTATCCCCGCAGGATGCTGCATACTCCGGAGAGTGGGTCGAAGCATGTGTCCACCACCAAGGTAAGGTGCGCATGGTGTGGTGAAAGGATGGACCAATGCAAGGAGCGTGGTAGTGTGACAGAGAGTCAGGGGGCGCAACTGTATCAGCACGCACGGTGCGTGGACGCGACGGAGTGTATGGTGCCGGGGGCATGGTAATTTAACAAAGAGCCAGGGGGCACGACTATATCAGTAGTCCGGCGCATGAGCGCGACATAGTGTGCATGAAGATGGGCGTCATGCCTAGAGCATGTGACTCGAAGACGGGACTCGGGCGACAGACATCGCGAGGTCGGAGCACCGACGACGGGCATCACAGAATTGGCGCAGGTGCAGGAGACAGACGTCGTGGAGATGTCACGCAGGCGACGGGCTTCACGGCGACGGTGCGCGAGGGCAAAAAATGGATGTCGCGAAGACGACGCATGGGCGCAGGTGACAGGGATCGCAGAGTCGGCGCGCGGGGGTTGGCGCGGACCACAGGCGTCACGGAGATGACGTGCATGCGATGGCAGACAATGGTGCTTGGCCGACCCTTGAAGAGGAAGGTGGCCGACCCCCCTTAAGGTGAAGGCGGCCGACTTCTTGAAGGGGAAGGCGGCCGACCCCTAAAAAGGAGAAGGCACGCCAAAGTTGTTTCACAAGGGGAAAATGCACGTGACTTGAGTATGTGTCGCTTTGACTGGCTTGTGAGCGTTGAAAAATTGACCGTTGACCATGTGACTTGTCGCGCAACAAGATCCGCCGTGGACCCTTGGATGCGACCAAAGTAGGTTGGGAACAAGATATAAATATAGATTAACAATGATCCGTGTTCTTGCCCGTCATGTAGACACAAGTGATGGCTCATGGTATATTACGAGGCCGAGGGTCCAACTTGAATCCAAAGTAGTCATATCATATGGATTAGCTGGTTTTCGAAACCAAGGCCCAACGTATTTGATTTAAGGCTCTGAGCCCGGTTCTAATGGATTCTCAGCCCATTATCTCTCATCTCTAATTTTGTGGAAAAGGCTCCAAACCGGAGACCCAAGCCCAACTCTCACCCTCTCTCTTCTCTCGTGGTATCCCTTCCGGGGCGCCACCACAAATCGAGACTTACCGCCGGGCGCCGCTCCCTTCTTACTATCTTCTGCCGTCGGAAAGTCAGCGCCGTTTAGCTTCAGCAGCTTTGTTAGGGTAATTCTGTTGTCTTGATTTTTTCGCTTATTTTGTATGATTAACAAAATGTAACTGGTAATTAATCTGTTGAACTGGGGTAAAGGCTCAATTTTTGCTGCTAAGTTGAATGCTCTTAGGCACTAGTAATTTCTTAACTGGAGCTTAATTTCCCGTGTAAAATGCTGCACTTAAGGTGCTCAATCAATTGTTTAAACTGGAATAGCAAAGAAAAGTACAATGAAACGTTGCCTGACTTGATATGAGCGTGCAAACATCTAGATTAAATTGGAGGGGTAGACAAATTCTATCCACTCTGTGTTTGTTTCTGTGCGCGCGCGTGCCTATCTACGAAAATCAAGGCTTCGTACTAGTATAATTTTTAAGGAATGACACCTGTGGGCCACGCTGGTTCCTGTGTGATCAGGTGTTGTTAAATCTTCAAGGTTCATCTGCAGGTAACGTAAGTTGAAAAACAACTTTCAATCTCTGAGCACTTGCACAAGTTAAAGGCAGTAATGAGTGCTAAACCTCATATAGTTACGTCTCTGCGTGACTACACAACGGGCGAAAGGTATGAAGATGACTTGTTGAATGAAGTTGATAAATTTGCTGGGACTAGAAGGAGAATCAAAAAGGGGTGAGCAAAAAATTCACTGTCTTGTCAGAATTGAGTGGATAGCATTTGTAGAAGATATGGAGCAAAGGCTTGATAGTTTCTAAATTGAACACTCTTAGGCATTAGTATTTTGTTAGCTGGAGCTTAAGTTGCGATGTAAGTGTTGCATTTAAGTGTTCAGACCGAATACCAAAGAAACACTGAAAGGACTAAATTAAATGGAAATAGGTGAGCAAAGTGTACACATGATAGATTTACATTATACTCTGGATTTTTCACTTGAACTGTTGGGCGTATTTGGTTGAGTGATGCATTGTTAAGTTGAACTGTTAATGGAATGAGCCTATATTGTTTCTAGAACTTTTCTGGTTTGATACTTGCTAAATAGAGTCCACGTGTTAAGATTTTTCTCAAATACGTACTCCGCCTGTTAGTTCAAGTTTGAGTTTTAGATTTGGTTCTATCTAATAACAAGTCTCTTTTTTTATTGTATTATCCGTTTGAATACTCTCCTTTTGAGACAAACATTTTGGTGGAGATGTAAAGTTGATATACTTTATATGTCCCTTATTGTATAATCCAATAGATGGACTTGACATAGGATACTTATATCATGCAACCAACAGATTCATAAGTGTACAGTTGAAATCCGGAGATTATAAATGGGTACACAATTTTTAAATCCAACAAGTTATTCACTATTTGCTTCACCTTGCGTTTAGGAGCTCTTGTGGAAACTTTGTTGATTGCCGTTACCGTCATTGTTTTCACAAATTTTCTGCTTCTTGCAATGTCAGTCGCAGACTCCCCGGCGTCGCTGGAGATTTTTGGTAACTCATTATGCTTTTGGTAAATGTTAGCTAATACTATCTTCTCTTCTTCTAAAACTCTCTTCTGCTTCTTGTGTATCTCTCAGTTAGAGAACCTGGAGCTTTAGCTCTTTGGACTGGGCCACCATTTGCAAATGGTCAACCTAGTATCAAGCTCGATAAAATCCCCTGTACAAATGCAAAATTCAGTGATAATGGATCTAAACTCATGGTGATAAAGTCCGAATCTACAATTGGCATATATGATTGCAAAAGCTCCAAAGAGTTGAGAACCTTTGAAGTCCTCAACCTTCTTGCGGCCACTCTTTCCCCATGTGGGACTTATCTTCAGACATTTCAGAAAGCCCTGTCGCCACAACAGAAGAATGTAACCTTATGGAAGGTAGAGACAGGGGATCTGGTGTATCAGTTATTCCAGAAGAACATGACAAAAGCCTCATGGTTTGTTTGATGCTTAGTGTGTAGAATATTAGATCCAGTTCTTAAAAATACTTTTCACTTATTTGATTTTGTATCCTTCAGGCCCTCAATAGTATTTAGCTCTGATGAAGATAGTGCATGTCGTCTGGCAACAAATGAGATACAGCTTTTTGATGCTGGGGATTTCTCAAAAGGAATTATCCATCGAATAAGAGTTCCCGGAATAGCTGGCATTGAGCTTTCTAAGAAACCAGGGTCCCATGTTGCGGCATTTGTTCCAGAATCAAAGGTAGAAGCCCACATCTGCGCCCTCTTGTCTATTTTCAGAATTAAAAGAAAAATACACTTGAAGAAAAAAATGTTCCGTTTGACACTGTCTCAGCGCCAAATTTTCCATGTTTACTTCACGGAAAACAAACAGATTCAAGTTAAGCAATTTTTGGTTAATATGAAGCAAAATTTGGCAGTAGAAGTGTCTAGACAATTATGTTGAACTCGATTCCTATCTTGAATAAGGTCTTGATCGGAATAAGATCGAATGTGCGTTGGAGCACTATAAAGATGGTAGAACTTGAGCTTTGAAGAGATGTAAATTTGAACGTAGAGAATCTTTAAGTGAGTCATATGGCTGCAAGAAGAAAAGGAGATTTACTTCAGAAAGTCCACTAAACTCTTAACACTTTGGTTAAGAGTTATTATGCATAATTGATGATAAGCTACACCATCCATTCAGTTCTTATGAGTTGCAGGCTTGGCAGATAGCCAATGCTCTATGTAGGCTTCAGAGATATTGCTGTTGGATGTGTTGTGTTTGGCAGATACATTAAATAGTCGAAGGCCCAAGAGATGATTTTACCCGCTGTTGAAAAACATTAATCCTGATCATGTCTGATACTCATATCAGATTATCGTTTACTTCTTGTTTGACAAGAAAGCACCTACTTTTTGGAACATACAGGGCATTTAGTAAAGAGAATTTAAAAAGCATGAAGACACCCCAACAGGGACCCTCCCTGGTGCTTCCTCAAGAAGGAAGATATCGATATACGTCTTTATCTCACCTCTCTTTGTCTATAGGGAATGCCTGCTAGTGTTCAGATATTTGCTTGTGGAAAGGATTTGCCGAGTCAGCCTGTTGCTCGACGGAGTTTCTTCCGCTGCTCGACAGTGCAACTGAGTTGGAACTATGGTTCTACAGGGCTTCTAATTGTAGTGCAGTCAGATGTTGATAAAACCAATCAGAGTTACTATGGAGAATCAAAGTTGAACTACTTGACTACCGATGGAACTCATGACGGAGTTGTGCCTCTCCGTAAGCTCTTTTTCTTTGTCCCTCATATGTAAACTTGTAAGGTTGTATTGCAAACAGTTGATATTTGGAGACATTGGCAGGTAAGGAAGGGCCTGTACATGATGTGCAATGGTCATATTCGGGTAAAGAATTCGCAGTTGTCTATGGATGTATCCTTCTCTTCTTTTTTCTGAAACATCAATGAAAGGCAGACCACCTGTACTATAACTAGCAAAAAAGTTAGAACTTTTCCTTTTTCAAAATTTGAGGTTCCAACTCAATGGGAATTTACTTTTGGTGTCATTGCAAAATGATCAAATAAAAGAAGGATATTTTTAGCCAGATTAAAACCCACACCAGATATTCGAGGCCGGATGCAAATGTCATCTCCCCTCGACACTTCCCAAAGATCTGCACACATAGCTGTTGCTTTTCTATGTGGGAGCCTTGGGGGGATAATGAAGGGAGTAGTAACTGCTTATTGCTTCTCACTCCATAGTCTTCGTATTTTTGTTCTTTGTACGTGTTCTCGTTCCTTGACATACTTAGTTATGCCGGCAATGGCAACGGTGTTTGACAAGAAGTGCAAACCGCTACTAGAGCTTGGAACAGGCCCTTACAACACAATCCGATGGAATCCAAAAGGGAAGTGTATCCTTTGTTTTTTTTGCAAGAGATAATTTACACTTGCGCTTCTCTAGTTTATATACATTTTGAGAAGGATGGTGCTTCATCTCCTTTTCTGTGGTACTTTGTCGCCTTAATTCTGTGTTCAACAGTTCTGTGTTTGGCGGGCTTTGGGAACCTGCCTGGAGATATGGTATGTTATTTCTTCATGTTTCTTCTCTTATTTCAAATGATTCACAGGAATTTGTGTTTTATCCTTGTTTCAACTTGGACTTTCTCATCCAAAGTCTACACGAAGATTTGCCTGGCCTGCCTTTTAGTAATAAGTCAAATATTTTTTGTTATAATGTTATGCTTGTTACTTTACTCATAGAGCAAAAGGAGTGGGTGGGTGCAAATGACAATAAGAAATTTGTGATGGGAGTTTAACACGGCTTCTGGCATAAATTTGAGTGGGTAACCTGATATAAGTCACTTCTTAGAATCAAGCTATGTGGGTGATGACTTGGTAAATACAATCCTCTTTCTCTTTCTCGCTCTTGTATGACTCGCATCTGCTGGCAGCAGATTGTCCTCCTCACACCCACTTTCTATTTTACCTTTTTCCTACTTCGTACTTTTCTAAGGCATGCTTGGTGCGAGCTGGAGACATTCTTCAGGAGAGAGCCAGTTGAAAGAGGTGAGGTACTGAAATGGAACGGGATGAGTTAGTGGACTGAGGAAAGGTAGAACAATCTTGCAGTTGATTCATTGTTTTCTCGTAATTGGCAGGTGACTTAGGTGTTACGAGGTGCACCTTTTTGTTATGGAGAGAGGGGGGAGGTTAAACGAGTCTCGAAGCTGCTGCCAAGATATTAAGGGAGATTATCACCTTGGTCTTAGTAATTGCAGCTTGTCATCTTTGGTTTTGAAAATCAGGAATGGAGTAGAAGATAGTGGTTATGCGGTAAGTGTTCTGTAGCAAGCATGTGGAAGTAACAAGTCATATTAATCTTACACCTTGCAACAAACCTACATGGATTTCTAGTACTTTTATCCACAACATGATTCATTAGTCAAAGATCTTACACAAAAACTTATCACATGCAAAGATAAGCATTCTTAAGTTTAACAAGCAACATGACCCAAATCACCCGCCATGGATGCATCCAAAGCGAATATTTGGCTAGCAAAATTTCAAAATGAGATCGTTGAAAACAGAAACAAAGTTCGTGGTAGTTTATGAAATTATGGAGTAAAAGAAAGGATGTGTGGTGCGTCCCTATCTGAAACAATGTGGTGGAAGGCATGAAATATTTGCATAGAGCCTTTGACCTTATTGCCATGGAAATTGGCTCACCAGTTTCTCCCATGATTCACATGTTAATTATGTGTTCCCCTTAGTTTCAGAGGCAGGGAGCTGTAGGAGAGTAAGGAGGTGACTGGTGGTGGATAATCTTGGTGATGGAGTGGATTACAGATCTAGTAGTTTTGCAATGCTCTTGTCCCTTTTTAAGGCTTAAGTAGTCAGTGGTTGCTCGTACTTTAACGGGGATGAGGTAGAGGAATGTGAGGATGACGAGAATGGAGACACGATGTGGGGCACATTTTCTGTTTTTGCATCATTCTTTTAATGCTACCCAAGTAGCTTTTCTAAGCGTGGCCTTAGTGCAACTGGCCTTCTCGGATGCAGCAGCAGCACAACCGGTTTTTCTTCTGGTTCCCTCTTTATTGATATGCAACCATATGGGGGTTAAACTTTACTTCTGGCAACTTAGGGACTTGAATCAAAGGCTGCAGAGACTTGAATATGTACAATATGAAGCAGGGACTATCCTGTAGTGGCAATTTAGGATTTATGGTTAGAAACTTGTCTAATGTTATCGACTATCTTGCTGTTACCTTGAACTTCACTTTTACCGTCTTCCATGGTGATTTTAAGGGTCGAACTTGAAGAGTATAGTCAGACAACTACCTGAATTAGTTGGTATGTATATACCTTTAACTTTGACATTCACTTGTTTCCTGACTCTCAGCTCTTAGGCCTACCATTTATGGTCGGAAACGCACAAGCCCTTAAAAAAATGAGTGACATACATGAATGACCCCTGGATTTTACCCCCGTCTCAATTTGGTCGCTGGACTATCCTTGTATCATAATGGTCGTTGGACTCGTTGATTGGGCCAATCAAGTCCTTTTAATAGCTGCTGTCAATAATTGACCCGTTAAGTCGTCTTGTGTTTTGTGCATGGCACTGAAGTCGGGGGTGAAATTGCCAAAACAAAGAATGCATTGTACTTTTAGATGTCATTTTCTCTCACACACCTCTTCCAAAAGGGAGCTCTGCAACTCCGTAACACGATGACCACCAAGTAACCACGGTGAATGAGAAAAAAACACGTCAGCATATCCATCCGTCAACTAGCAGAACCAGCTCTTCTCATTGATCTAAGCACCATTGAACACAACCTTGAACTCGGCCCACGGATCGAATCATCTTCACCTTTCCTTACTGTTAACGGAGGCGTCGATGCGGTAATTTGGTGGTAGGTTCCATTCTTTATTTCAATAGCAACAGTCCCTGGAAATTTGCCAAATTAAAATCTCGTTAACTTGTACAAAATTAGAAACTGCTTTCTGATTGCCCCCTTAAATTTAGTCCACTATCTAAGATGAGAAATATACTATAGAGTTGCTTGATACGATCATTTGCCAGGAGCAAAACAAAAACGCTGATCTTATTGCAAAATGCAAAGCTCACTTAAATATGATGGATTTTATGCATTCAACAGTCGTCATATGGATATCAGGATATGTGTCAACTCTGCTGCCATGGTTTTAAGATTATAAAGACTTTGATAAAGGAATCTTCATCATGAATACAATTGGGTTCATTCAATCGTCCATGACACCTTCATATGAGAGAAATCTGGATTGGTTAAATCTGTGGTGGCTGTGGAGGTAGGTATGAGACTCCTGGTGGTGGTGGGTGGGTGGTGATGGAAGAAGAAGGAGAACAACATAGAAAAGAGAAAATGCCTTTGTCACAGTTATCTCTCCACTGAAGTCCCATGTGCCTCAAACATGGGGACTTAACTGGCTTGGGCATAGCCGAAGCTAACAGAAGTATTCGATTGGGCGAATGGACAAGTTGAATGGCCATTTTGACACAACTATTATTCCAGTGACCAAATTGGCTTTAGTCAAGTCCTGTGGTCATTTGCTTATTTCACTCTAAACAATGCATTAAGTGTTTAGTAGGTATGTTGCTTCCAAATGTTAACACAGTTCATAGGAAGAGATGGGCAGGTTGGCCTCTCCAAAGTTATCAATGCAAAGCTATATAGAAACCATGAACATGGGAAAATTGGCAACTCTGAGAAGAAAAATGTCGTATGGTCCTGGAAACTGCTTACCCTAATCTCTTGCATTGCTTCCTCTTTGCACAACACAAGGAATTTGTGAATGAAATTAAGGAGTTTGAAAACAAGGAAAATGCGGGAGTGCTGGTCAAGACCATCTTAAATCGGGCAAAGAGAACGTTAATAAGTTTCATATTCTGTATCTTGGAGCTAGCTAAACCTGCATAAACTCATACTTCAAGACTAGTGGACATAGATGCGGGAAATACATACTTTGTGGTGCTATCTTGCTGCCCAGTTATGACTCTCTCTTCCACTCTTCCCTTTCTTCTCTCCCCCTCTTTCTGGCTTCTATTTTCATTATTTTGCTGCCCATCCATGGCTCTCTTTATCTCCCTCTGTTTCCTCTCTTCTCTCTCATCCTCTTTTTGTGGCTTCTATTATTCCACTACGTACATGACCTTTAATTATCCTTTCTATGCCCCTTTTCCTTTGTATTGTCAATCCAAAGTAGCTCCACCTAGATTCTTTTGCCATCTAATACAATGTCTCATAATAGTAGTTTATGTTGGTTGTTCAGGCTTTCTGGGACTATATGGAAAAAAAGCAGCTGGGGACCACAAAGGCTGAATGGTCAGTAACTAGTGAATGGTCTCCAGATGGCCGTTATTTCATGACTGCCACAACAGCTCCAAGATTACAAGTTGACAACGGGTATGTTCGTATTTATTTATGTTTTGTGGCTGGAGAAGAGCAGGTCTGTTGTGAAATGTGATTATCTGTAGAAACTTCCCAAATCATTACGGTAGAAACTTTAATGAGAGAGTTTTTTGATTCAAATGGTGAAGAGGAATATTACTTGTCACAAGAAGAAGAAAATTGATCATGGTCAAATATAAGCCATCAGCTAACTGTTGGAACCCGAGCCATCTATGTCTATACTACACAAAGTGGGAGATGGTGTAAAATATTCACTGGACTCTCCTACCCCTTAATAGTCACCAAATCACTAATACATCTGAAGATACTAAATCTCAGTAGCCCTTTATTTCTTCATATGCTACTAAAATTTTCATTTCTTGCTCAATTTGTAACTCTGTGACTCTAAAAAGAAATGAAAAGTTGGAACTTACGTACCAAATTGTCCTTCAAGCTTCTGCATTTTCTTTTTGATTGTCCTTTAACCTTCTACTATCAGTGACAAACCCAGTTCGCCAGAAAATCCAGACAAATTCTTCCCCACATTCTTTTTCTTCACATGGTTCTGCTGAAAATAATTAAGATACTCTGTAATTTGTCTGTGCAGTAGATTGAGATGGCAGCCTGTTACTGAAGTATCAATGTCTTTTGCCAACGCAACATAAAGCAATCAGAAGCAAGTTGTACAGCCATCGAAAGCAGGCATTGCTTCGACAAAAGTCAATACTGTATCACCATAAGCCGTTAAGATTGATATCATACACATACAACATACGCTAATGTTCACATGTAGTGCACGTGCAGCTCCGTTAGTTCAAAAAGCACTGACTTTTTGCAGCTGAATTTCAGGCCCTTCTACGTCGATGTGTAGTTAATATCACTTATTCAATACCGGAAAAATTCGTCACTACTGATGCAACCCCCAAAGTAGATAATTAAAAAGATAGAATTGCATCACCCTCCCGCAGGGGATACACTGAGCTGCAGACTATTTTGTGACACCCTCGCAAGGGGTCCACTGATCCACAGTCTATTTGCTTCTTCCTCACAAGGAACTTGTTGCCCGCAAGCTAAAGAAGACAAAGCTCTGGGTAAGCCTCGGCTGATCTATCTCTTTGATCTGCTTTTCTGAGCCTCTTAATCCCTCAAGCTTGGAATGGACCAGGTATATTAGTGGCTTCAGAAGAACAAGGGGAGGTAGGGCATTAAGATGGATCTAAGAGTAACATATCCCATTAATGCCCAATTGCAACTGCAGTTCCCCGATTAGATCCTCATCAGTAACCAAACTTTAAGGTTATGAGCTAGATAGAAGTCTAGCTACTGATGGAGCCGTTTCTGCTGCATGGGAATAAGTATACGAAGGTACTTGTAACCGGATATAAGCCTTGTGGTCTGTCAAGGCTTTGCCCTAGTGTGCTAGTGGGTTGCGCATATCTGCATTGTGTTTATGGTGGGTTTATGGGGATTGTTTTGGTCTTAAGAACATATTTCCTAGTACTTCATTTCGTGATGCTTTTCATTTTATTACAGGATTAAAATTTTCCACCACAACGGATCATTGTACTTCAAGAAGATGTTTGACAAATTGTATCAGGTCATTGCTTTAATCATCTTCTTTTATATAGCCTTGAATCAACTCGGGTTGTTCATCTTGTTGAAATTCATGCTAAATACTGTAACAGGTTGATTGGAAACCAGAATCGCCTGATAAGTTTGGTGAAATTGCTGAAGTTGTCAAGTCTCTTGACTCGTTAAAGGTTGATGACACAAAAATGCGAGGTTTTTTCCTACAGACTTTTTAGATAATTTTTAGTTCCTTGCATGTAGATGTGTGATTAAAGTGATGGAATCATTTTCAGGGCAAGTGTCAAAATCTACCCAGGCCCCAACAAAATCTTCACCAGCCAACCCTCCTGCACAGAAACCTGCTGCTTATCGTCCACCTCATGCTAAGGATGCAGCTTCGGTTCAGGCAGAGGTATGCAACTGCATTATCGTACATTTTGTCAAAAACCCCTTTTTAGATCTGAACACCTCCGTGGGAACAGTTTGTACTCATGTATTGAATCTCAACTCTTAGATATAGAATCTCAAAGAGCTAATAAGGCTAATGAAGATTAGGAGAGTCTTGAGACCCGAATGCCAGTGGATATGAAGTTATCTCTAGATAATAGTGAGATGGATGAATGTTCTGCCCTCTGGTGTTTATTGAACTTCCAGTCCTCCACTATTCACTAGCAGTGAAGATGCTGACAATTAAAGCCATGTAAATTTGAAGTGACTACGTTAAAAAGTAGGGAAAAAAACACTTTACACCCCAATACTATTTCAAATGCGGTTTACCCTCTTCAACTTCTGAAAGGTGCACTAATCCTCTTGGTTAAGTTTATTTGGGAAAATGGACTGTGCTGTCACTGAATAAAAAAAGTACGCAAATGCCATCATTATAAGTTCTTCATTGCAAAATCACCCTCAGAAAATATATCAATCTGCTAATAGCCACCACAACCGGCACACCGCACTACTGGGTTCCACGGTTACGCTGATCTGCTCCCCAAAAACAGACGCCCCCACAGGTGCACTTCCCGGGTAGAGATGTCAAAAGGGCCGGGCGGCCTGCGTGCTGGCCCGTTTTTGGCCCTGGCTGGCCGACCCATTTTTTGGTCCGGACTGGCCCTAACCCTTAGGGCCTGGGCCAGGCCAAATTATTTGAGAAACGGGCCCGGCCCGGCCCCATTGGCCCCCCCCCCCCCCCCCCCCCCTTAATTTTTTTTTGAAGTCTATTTTATTACAGTTGTATTTTTTTGACATTTGGATCTTTTTAGTTAAATTAATAGTTTTGGAGGTGTTATTGAATTCATATGATCAGTATTTTCTTTAACATATGCAGTGAAGTATGGGTGTGTAGTGACTGTGACGTGTTTTTGATGATTTCTGAGTGAGCTTTCATTTAATGTATTTTACAGAATTTGCTTTGTGTTCTACATCACAAGCTAAGGGAATAATTATAAAAAAAATTATCACATTTTCATTTTATATGTATTCAGTATTCTAAACATAAATAAAAATTATGTATAATATGTAATTTAACTTTCTTTTTTTTTTCAAACCAAAAAAGGTGAATTGAATTCTAAATTTAATTTCATGAAGTGGGTGAAGTGTTAAAAAGCCTTGAAGAATAATCTCATATTTCATTAAATGACTAAAGAATTTGAATGTAACAAGAAAAGATGTTATTTTATCTTCATCTATTTCGTTATTGTCGTTGTTTGATCTACTCTATTTTTCTTTGACATTTACAAGTTTTATACCATATTACTAAAGAGATTGAATTTTGCACTTAAAATCAGTATGTGCGGGCTAGAACAACTAGTTTTTGCACTTAATCCGTGGTTAATGGTCAACCAACATCAATTTGCCTTTTCGAAAAGGGGTTAATTCTTGAGAAAGTGATTGTATACTCAGTGGTCCGTTTACAGAAACTTTGCCCTTTGTTGAAGAAGAAGTCCTTATAACAAGAAGTTGAGAAGAAAGGGAAAAAAAATTGGATTGGGCTCGGGCCCGGCCCTAAATATTGGGCCTAGGGCCAGGGCTTAGACTGGGCCCATATATCCCATATTTCAGGCCCTGCCCGGCCCGTTTTTCATTTGTGAGGCCGAGCCCCGGCCCGTTTTCATTAGAGGCCCGCTGGGCCTGGGCCGGGCTGGCCCAAGCCCGACCCATTGACATCTCTATTCCCGGGCCTCCCAAGACAACACTGTGGCCCTAGTGGCAATTACCATCACCTATGGACCTCTTCCCTTCGGTACCATCTCCATTCTTCGTCCCTCAATCTCTCTGTGTGCCGTAGACCTAGAATTTTGTATTGGTGGTAGTGGTGTGTTTGGGTTTACGACGGGTGTTGGTTACTTCGGTACTGACGAATGAGCATACTGCAGTGTTATTGGCGGTGTATGTGCACGGTAATGGAGATGGACGGCTGGGATTGGTGGGGTTTTTCCGTGTTTTGTTGGGGGGGTGCTTTTAGGGTTGGTAGTGCCGTGTTTTGGGACTTTCCTGGTGTGGTGGTGGTGCAAAATCGTGAGAGAGTAAGATCTCTCAAGTATTTAGCACGGTGAAGGAAAACTCGGAAGCAACGAACAGGGCATCGATGGAGATCTAAATTGAGTTAACGGAGAACAACGCAAATCCCACGATTGCAACGGGTATGCATAGTTATTAAGATGGTCTCAGACTTGGCTTATATTTTTGGTACAGGTTTTCAAATTTTGGTTTGGTTTTGTTCCAGAGTTCTTTCACAATTTTCGTGGCCCACCAGGCTTTGCGTTTTCTTTGTAACGTAAAAATATTGTCCTGTGATTTATTTGGAATTTCACTCTAGGTGATTTGATTTGTAGAAAGTTAATTTTAAGTGCTAATTACAAAACTGTACCCTCAACTTTACCCCAGTACAGTTTTAGTACCCAACTTTGAATATGCGCCAAAGAAGTACTTAAGTTTGGAAAAATGACCCAAATCAGTCCTTCGGCTAACGGACCACGAATGATGTTAAAAAGTCCAAAGAATAGGACTGTCATTTACGTGGCCACGTGGGCCTCTCTCTTTCTCTCTCTCTCCCTGCCCCCTTCTTTCTTTACTTTCTCCCTCTTCTCTCTCTCTGTTCTTTATTTCATGGGGACACACAAACTCCCTCCCACACACTGTCAAACCCCCCCCTCAACACACGCACGTGCAGACACAGAGACGCACATACAACCCACACACGATCGACTCTCTCTCTCTCGCTCGTACGCTCTCTTCTCTGCTCGGGGTTGCGTTCTTTGCTGGGATTTGCTAGGGGAAGGGACTTGGGTCATTGTAACAGCTGTCACCGGCTTTGGTGGGGCTGGCTACCTATGAAGCACGGATGCGGGTGCGGGTGCGGATACGACACGGGTGCGGCATTTTTGAAAAGGATACGGGTGCGGCGGGGATACGACAAATTTTATAAATATTTTTTTAATTATATACACTTAGTATTAAATTTTTAAACAGTTTAAATCTCAATAATCATAATATGTATGTTTGATTTGTAAAAGATATTAATATTCCAAACAAAGTAGTGAGGTTTTAAGTTTAATGGGCTCTTTCGTAAATTTTAAAGCTTTCAGCGAGAATATGTTAAGTTTAATGGGCTGTTTTATATAAATATTAAAATCATAAATTTGAAAAGAATAAAGTTTTTATGTGGTATCACTTTTATTTCTTTGAAGTACTTGGGGGTGATTTATGTAATAACTTAACAGTGGGTACTTAAAATAAATTAACAAACATTTTGTCATGAGTCAAAAGTCAAAAGTCAAAATTCAACCTTCCCACTATATTAATGAAAAGAAAGCAGCAGCTTCCAACATAGAGAATATCGACCGGCGTCTTCTTCAATCTGGCTGCACGCCGCACTTTGTCGTTGTCGCCGCATGCCGTCGCCGGTAAGTCCTTCTCCTTCTTCTGCTGCTTCTACTTCTTCTCTCCAGTGTCCTCTCTCGTCAGAGTCCTTGCCGGTGTCGCTGGAGTGGCCAGTGGTCGCCGGTGTCACTGGAGTGGCCGGTGGTCACAGATTTGAGCCGATACGCACCCGGGCATTAAGAAATTAAAAAAAAATAAAAAAAATGGTGGACACGCACCTGGCACGCGCCGGTGCCGCACCCGACGCGTATCCGGTGCTTCACCCTAAGTGCCGCACCGGTGCTTCCTAGCTGGCTACTATGCGCAATTGTTAATGATCACAGTTTGCAGCGGCTCGTTCGCGGCTAGCCATGGCATGGGTGCGGGGCCGTTCTTGCCCACCGGTGATGTAGCAATGGTCGTTAATCGACCAGTGGCGCTGATCCCGTGTCTGTTTTTTTTTTCCCTTTGGGTGTTGTAACTTCAGATCCCAGTGGGGGTGACCGGAGAAGGAGGCGCCGATTGCGGCAGCCCTTTTGTAGTGACATATCTGGTGGCTGGCTGTGATTGGTGTGGCTCATTGGTGGCGGATCTACTGTGACACTTATGAGTGGTAGTTGTGACTATCGACGTCGATCGTGGTGATTGTTGCGATGCGCCATGGACTGATGTGATTGTTGGGAATGCCTCCTACTGCAGCGGACGGAGATCCCTGAGTTGATTTTTTATGCTGCCCATTTGTGGAGAATGGGGCCCACTGAAGCAGCTGCCGATGGCAACGATGATTGGTTGCCGTTGTTGCCATTATTGCCGCATTTCCTCCGGGAGTTGCCATGGAGGAGATTCAGGGGGATATATTCAAGAAAATATGGAAGCGCGGTGGTCGTGCAATGTGGGGGCTGTGGTGCAATGTTCAGGTACCTGTTGAGATCTCTGTGGCCCGGGGTATCAAGAGGGATGAGGGGGATGTAAAATGGAGGGTGGTGGTGGCGTGGTGGTTGGTTGGTTGGGTATGGAGAGAGAGAGAGAGGATGAAGAGGGAGGTGGAAGTGGTGGTTCTAGCATTTTGCGGTGGTATCGATGGGTGATGGGGGTGTGCGTGTGGATGTGAGTGTGTGGGTGAGGGGGAGAGTTTTTTTTTTGTAGTGACTAAATTAAGAAAAGAGAAATTTGAACGGTGGTGATTGTGTCACGTGTCTTTAAAAGTTGCTTCTTTTGTTATGGACATATTTGCCCTTGATAAAATTTAACGGATGTGAGTGTCCGTAACCGATAGTACTGATTTGGGTCATTTTCTCAAATTTAGGTACTTCTTTGACACACGTTAAAAGTTGGGTACTAAAGTTGTGTGGGATAAAGTTGAGGGTCCAGTTATGGGAACGCAGAAAAAATTTCTGAGTTTTGGACATTTCAAACTTTTTTCCCTTTCTCTATATCTTCATAATTGCTGTATAGCAACTATTGTGGTTGGGCAGGACTGTTGTTGATTACGTGAGGTGAATTAGTGATGAGTGGATTTGGTGATTGGGGTGGTGGTCTAATTGATGAAGCATTGATGATTTGTGCAGGCAAATGTAGGAAATGTGTTTATAATATAAGTGTTTTGTGTTATAAGGGCAGTTCTGTCATTAAAAAAGTTCCTTTGGGCCCCAAAGTTTTCCCCCCCAATGCTCAGTTAAGTTAAAAATTTACCCAATAAACTTGGCCACAAGGAGGTTTAGAGTAAAAATATTTGTCTATAGTATGGGGAAGGGAGTACTTTTCCCGCTAAAAAGCGGCAAGCATGCTACAACTATACTAAAAGAAACTTCCCTGTCAGATACGCAGTCAGTTGTTTTACAGTGAGATTGTGCAGGCGAGAAAAAGCTCCATAAAGATGTTCTTCTACAAGAAAGACTATATTCTCCATCCTTCGTAGTTGAGATTCATCTTAATCCATCATGATGTGTTTGGGAAATTCTGCACTTGGGATGATTTTGTTTACTTATTTATTTTTTTGTCCCTGCTGATGTGGCATATGATCACTTTCTTACTTTGTAATGGCAGTTATTTGGAGGAGGCCCTTCCGGGTAAGTACACTACTATTTTTTCCTTTCTAGTTATCCAAATCAGTTCCGATTGTCTTGGAGCTAATCATGGTGTTCAATACTACGTCACTTCAGAGAAATTAGCAAGAATGCACTGAAGAACAAAAAGAAAAGGGAGAAACAGAAGGAAAAGAAGGCTGCTGAGGCTGGTTCTACTGGTACATGATTGAAGAAAGGGTCACAAGTGGCTTGAACCTGAAATTCTACAATCATCAGTTCCCTCAAGCCAGCAGGGTATTCCTTATCGATCTGACTTTCTTGTCAAGCTTCGGCCTTCATCTTTTGCATTAAAATTTTGTTGTGATTAAGCATGTTGTAGCATCATGAATCAAGAGAGGCCGCCTCCTTGGTTTTGGAAGATGGCTACACAGGTAACATGCAGGAAACCTCTTTGAGTGCGACGAACAAGCTTGGCACAGCGCCGCTGATTTGCTTTTTCATCAAGTTATCAGAAAGGGATCCTCGATGACTTTATTCTGTTTCTAATAATATGACATTCATCGTTTTAGCAACGAAGGTGCAAGAAATAACCCGTTTAAGTTTCGATAGAATTCAATCATCGCCAAAGCTAAAGCTATAAGTGATATATTATTAAGTGATATTATTGAGTGCTTGAGCAGCGTTGGGTGCCTTAAAATTGGCCAACGTGCTTCTCTCGTTCCTTTTGAATATTTCGGACAACTTTAATTCTGTCTTTGCCTAACCAAAACCTCCACAACAATGAATATTCGCACTCAATTCACAACCGTTTGGTTTGAGGGAGGAGCCTGCATAGCTATCTCCCGTTGTGTAGCCGATGGCTTATTTGCTAGAGAAGATGGAAAAGTAGGGCATGTCATCACTGCAAATTTCGTCCACAAGGAAGCGAGATGTCTCATTCCTTGTGTTGTCTGCTTGTGTCCGAAGGGAAAGAGGAAGGAAATAGACAGTTTTAGGATATTGCCTTGTTTTTTTGTTGATAAAATAAGAGAATTGCATTGAAAGGATAAACAATTACATGAAGTTTTCAAGAGCAAGCCACACCAGCTTTACATATGGTACCAGTTTTGAGACAAAGTACAAACAGAAATCAGCAAAAGTAGACATTAAACAGTTTTAAGCAAAAGGAAGGACTTAGGTCTCAAGCATTAAACCGCTAATTACCCAATCCTGATAGACGGTAATGTGAGCATGACATGCAAAAGTAGCTGGAGATCTGGCCTCCTTCATTTGCAGGGCTATGACCAAGTCAATACTACAGTAGTGCAGATTATTTAATATAGAACAAAGATTATATAATATGGTGCGACCGGATTTGCAATGTCTTCAGTATTTGTCATCTGTGAAAGAAGAAATTTGGAGTTAGTAACTAATTTGATGTGAGTCATTTGCTTTGATTGTGCCCATTGAACCGCAGTTAAAACACCCATGGCTTGAGCAGCCAATGCATCAGATGCTAGAATGGTAATTGCTACTGAGCCACATTTTGAAATTATGATGATTTATGCAAGTAATCCCCACGCCACCTTTGAGCAGATTTTTGTCAAAACTAATTGCTATATGTATAGCTATGGGATCTGTGTTAATGCATGTGCAAGAGTGTTCATCTCTACGAATAACGTAGGGTAAATCAAAGTTTTTGGAAACTGTGGGTGTAATTGTAGAAGGGGATTTATTCTCAAAGGTGTATAGGATAAGGGTGGTTAATTTGTGTTTGGAAATTATAACGAGATTTGGCTTAAAGAGGTTCTGACGGACTATGTGGTGGTTGCAGTGAATCCAGATATTCCAAAGGGTAGAGCAAATGGATATCGTTTGTCTAATGTATTTGCTTTTTATTTGGGGTCCTTCAAACCAGGCCATGAGCCATTCCCGAAGAGAAATCCGGATCGCATCGGTATTAATTCCAGAAGGGCCACCAAACCACACTGGTCTGACGTTGGGACATAAAAAGAAAAGGTGGTCGAGGGTTTCCGGTGCCGTCCGACATAAAGGGCAGAGGTCAGTTCCTGTTAAGTTAAACTTGTGCAGGCTTGTGTGCAGTGGCAGTCTATCCCATATTATTTGCCAAAGAGGAAGATCATCTTCAAGGGAATAGAAAGAGACCAAATCAAGGGCCAGATTCTAAGTTCTGAGCACGGGTTTTCTATCAAGGCACCCGAACTTATTAACGCTAATGTCTTTTGCCGATAAAGCATTTGGTAAGCCGAAATGAATGAATAGATGCCGGAGGGAGTGAATCGCCAAACTTCTTGGTCTTTAATCGCATGAGGCGATACATGAATGGTGATGATATTGCTAATCACATCCGGTTGGAATAGTTGATTGAGGCGATTGACATTCCAAGACCCATTAAAGATGAGAGAATTGATATTTTCTGATAGATTAGGGCTGATAGGGACAGGGTGATCCAATTTTCTATCGGAGCCAGGGATCCAAAGGTCTTGCCATATTGAGATTTGGGTGCATGTACCGACTTGCCATCGCAGCCCACTTTGGATTACCTGACGTCCCGCAATGAGACTTCGCCAACCCCAAGAGAAATTTCCACGAGGAGGGCTTAAGAAGAAGCTTGTGTGATTGCTGTATTTACCGAGCATGACACGGGCTATCAGGCTGTCAGGTTCGGTCCATATTCTCCAACTTGTTTTGCCCAGTAGGACTTGGTTGAAAAGATGTGGATCTTTAAATCCCAGACCTCCATTATTTTGGGAATAGAAATACTTGCATTTGATAATTGAGAAGGGAAGTGAGTACTGAGGCGATAAGAGTGGCTCTTCCAGCTTTATTTAGAAGGCAGCCTTGCCACCCCGCACATTGGTTGTGTAACTTGTTGATAAGGTCTTGAAAGAAGAGTTTTCCAGTTGTGGATAACATCAAGTGTACTTCCCAGATATTTTCCAAAACAATCTTTCATTAAGAAACCCAGACTCTGTGCAATTGCTTGAGAAAATTCAGGGGTTGCATCGGGGCTTAAGGTAATCGAAGATTTGTTGTGGTTAATTTGTTGCCCGGATGCTGCACAGTAATGGTTTAATAGGTTCTTCAGATTTAAGCAGAAGGATTGGGTGATCTTCGTGAAGATCATAGCATCGTCTGTAAAAAATAGGTGATTGATTGGCGGGCTCCGTATTCCAGCTTTAATTCCAGGGATTGTTCCAGACAATTGTGCCTTTAATAGGGAAGCTGATAACGCTTCCGCACATAGGATAAAGAGGTATGGAGAGAGGGGATCACCCTCTCTAATGCCGTAAGTCGGGTAGAATTTGGCAGTTGGTGATCCGTTGAGAAGAATTTCGTACGAGATACTGGTGACACATGTCATGATTAGCTTAATAAACATTATCGGGAAATTGAATCTTGTCAGGACCACTTTCAAGAAGTTCCAATTGATTCGATCTTATGCTTTGCTCATGTCCATCTTGATGGCCCCAATATCGTCTTGAAGTTTTTAGACTTTCGAATCTTATTCACTATTTCTTGAGCAATAAGGATGTTATCCTCAATATGGCGGCCGCCTACGAATGCATTTTGATGCTCCAAGATGAATGATTAACCAATGGTTTGATCCTGTTAGCTAAGGTTTTGGCGATGATTTTGTAAATTGTGTTGCACAAGGATATAGGCCAGAAGTCATTAGGGGTAACATGGGTTGGACATTTAGGTATAAGAACTAAAAAAGTTTTGTTTGTTTCTCTGAGTAAGTAACCAGAGTGCAGGAAGGATAGGACTGCCGCGGTTATAGGTCGCTCTAGAAAATCCCAGTATTTTTGATAGATCATTGTAGAGATGTCATCCGGTCCAAGAGCTTTAACCGACTTTATTTCAAAAAGAGCTTGTTTTACTTCACCTGCTATGAAGGGTTTTGATAACCATTCTACTTGATTCGATAATAAGGTTTGTTTTACGTCAGAAATTCCTGCTTCTGTGACCTCCGTCGCCGTCTCATGTTGCGAAGGGCAGAAAATCTTTTTGAAGTAAGTGAGTAGACATTCCGAAATGTCTTAGTGACTGTCATAAGACCGGCCGTTGTCGTCAACGAGAGATGATATTTTATCATGTTGTCTGCGAATAATGGTTGACGAGTGAAAAACTTGGTATTTCGGTCTCCCAATTTGAGCCATCGGATTGTGGATTTTTGTGCCCAGAAAGTTTCCTCGCAATCTAATAACCAGTCCAAATGTTTCCTTGTATTTTGCTCAAGGGTTTGTGCGTCCGCCCGTGGTAATTGATTTTGGAAATGAGAGAGCTGTCGATTGGCATCTTTGATTTGTTCACTGAGATTACCAAATCTCTGTTTATTCCAAATAGTCATAAGTTGCAGCATCTTCTTTCCCCAAAAGGCTATTTTGTACAAAGGTGATCCATCACACTCCATATTCCCAGCGTGTTGGATAATCTGTTTGCCTTGTGGGTGTTGGAGCCACATTGCTTCAAACCTTTTTGGCAGGGTAGAAAAGGTTGAGAGGGATTCATGTCAAGAAGAATAGGAGCGTGATCTGAGGTCTGAATGCCTAGATTTTTTAGGAGTGCATTGGGGAACAAGGATATCCAACTAGGATTTGCAACACATCGGTCAAGTCATTATAAGTACAGTACACACAATCTCGGTTATTTGTCCAGGTGAAGGGTGGGCCTGTCCAATGGATATCTACTAAAAGATTATGGTTCAAGAAATCTCTAAGAAGATTATTGCCTGGGATGATAAAGTAGTTTAGGCCTGCTTTATCTGAGAGTGACAGAACCTGGTTAAAGTCTGTGGTCGGATAGGGTAGCAGAGATACGTGACCACGTTGCTTTCCTTTTTGATAGAGAAAGATGTCCATAAATAAAAGACGAGATCCAGGGGGTTCCTTTCCAGATCTAAATTTCATTAATATCAGATTTTTTCTTGATATAGTATGGAGCCATCAAATTCATCTGTCCATCCTACCCACAGTCTGCCTTTGGTACCCAAAACCCATGTCGGGTTAATTTCAGTTGAGAAGCTGAAACCTAGTTTCTGAAATTTGTTTGAGATAATCTGAAACGACAATTTGGTATCTTAGAGGAAAACACACCCTGGTTTATGGGTGCGGGCCAGTTTTAGAGCTGCACAAACTGTACGGGCCAGGCCTAACCCCCCTACAGTTCCAGCTAAGGTGGATTATTGAAGGTGAAGGGGTTGCGACGGGGCAACACCCGAAACCCGATTTTCGTTCGGAAAGTTTGAAGATGTGATTTGTAAGATGAAAGGGTCATCCCTTTCCTTTAGACTCCTTTTGGCCTATACCGGAGGAAAATAAGCTCGAGAGTCCAGTAGCAATTCCACATATTCGCGCTCCACCAAAGGACCAGTAGGCCTCCGGATATAATAGGTAGAGATAGTTTTGCATTTTTTAACACAAGAGAAGTAAGGTGATGTCAAGTGCTTTTCATTGAGTTGCAGCTTAGACCAGTCATCGTTGTTTCCCGTATGTAAGCTAGGTCTCTAACATTTTGGAGGGCGGTAGAAGTCTAAGTTTAGTGCATCTACTGTATCTTTCTTGGAATATTTCCTTTTATGCGAGAGATAGCATGGAGCAGTTGTGTAAAAGAAAGCTTGAGAAGTGCACCAGAGATACCAGTTGTCTGATAAGTTGAGCATAGGGGCGCCTGTATTTCCAGTCCATCTTGTTTACTCTCGGCAGATATTTGTTGGTTGCTTGATGATTTCACTTGATCATGGTCAGGAATTATGAGCATAATATCATTTTGTAGTTTGGATATATTGCGTTGCAGGGCTACAAGAGATGGGTCAAAAGGGGTAATAGTTGTTATGGGTGCCGCATGCATAAGGGTGGTGAATTCATGATGAAGTAGAATGGGTTTTTTAGGTGTGTTTGAAGTGGAAGGATTTATTGGAATGGAGAGAATAGGTGTAGGGAATGTTGTGGCTGGGTTGCTTGTGTTGAGAATAGCACTGGATGGATTAATAGGTTCTGGGAAAGGAAGAGTATAGGGGCCATTATCTGGGTTTGGGCTGGATATTATTTGTGCATGTGGCTGTTGGTTTTTGGGCCCAGAATGCTAGTAAATATGATCAATTATTGGGTGGGCAAAAAGTGAGAGCCCAAATTCTGAGAGGCCCAAAATGAATTTGGCAAGGTTAATATTGGGTACATGTGATGTTGTAATGGGCTGATTTAAGCTGCTTGGCCCACTAAACATGTGAAGATAAGAATTTTGGTTGTAGTCCCTATTAACCAAATCCAGTTGATTTGCAGCGGAGCAGGATCCTTCATCAATGGTGGCATTTGTTTTACCTACAAGTGGGTAAACAATGAGATAAGGATAATATTTGTGAGATTTGGCAGATCCTTAGATGTTGATCATATCTTCTTCATCTGACACTTCAGGCCATGCGTCACTCTGTGATTAAGGCTTAAGGGGAACAAAAATCTGATTGTTGGGCATAAGATCTGTGGCAATGATTTCAGTTGGATCCGTATCAATATTTTGTGTCAGATCATGTTCGAGGATTTGTGGTGCTTCGTTGACGATGGATGTGGCTAACTCCCCAGCATCCGTGTTGCCGTTCAGAATGGATGCGTCATCTTCCGATGCATTAACAATTTCCATTGCCTCATGATGAGATGGAACTGAAATCATCTGGCAGATCCTTGGATGTTGCCTTGTTGAATGTATACATAAGCAAAATTAGCTAAATGCATTGAATGTAGACATAAGAGGGATAAAAAAGGTCAACTCTCCTCCAGTTTTTGCTCACTTTTCGGTGGAAAGAATATGGTGCTTACGGAACGTAAGTTCGCCCTTTTTGCTTTTCCTTCGTTTCACTCCCCCTTCATAATAAATAAAGGTAAATTCTTCCATCCCTCAGTTTATCCGTTATCAGTTTTTTATCCTACCAGAGGCGCTTTCGAAGAGAAAAGCAAAAACAAAAGTTGGTAATACTATGGACACTTGGTTTGGCGGGATAGTCATAGAAGAACAACAAACTTCCACCACGACAAGTGGACAACCTCAATATAACTATTTTTCGCCTAAGGCAACAGAAAGAAGTCTAATATTTGACGAGATAAATGAATTTCTAGATAGATATCATATTCATGGAATACAATTCACTTTCAAGATGCCTTATTGGTGAAATGGTAGATCCAAGAGACTCAAAATCTCAGCGTAGAGGTTCGAGTCCTCTTCAAGGCATAATATTGAAAATGCTCATCGAATGAGCAATTTTGTGGGATTGAATCGGTTTATCAATACCGTTTTGATCCGAGCTCTTCTAATTGGCATAAGTTCAATAACGGATTTACGAAATCTTGGTGGTCTTCTCTATCTAATGAATGAGGAGTGTGCTTTATAATCATGCTACATCTCCCCCCCTCCCCGGGTATATGCTTCAATAGGAATCACACATGGGTAGATTTTAAACCTTTGGTAAAATGTCCTGCCATTAACTCAATAGATAAAATACATCAGATAGTCCGTTTTAAGTATCGGGGGGGGGGGGGGGGACTTACCCATCTAGTGGCTTTAGCACTGACCGTTCCCAAATGAAAGAATTATTATGCTCTTATCTCATCTGTTGGTTATACCACCTCACCAGTCAGAGATTTGGTTTTATGCATTACATAAGGTGGTAAGGACAGAAGGGAATGGAACCCCATTTACAGGATGAACGTCTTTAGCAATGAACTCTCCTTAAGCAAGTTCGGCTATAGGAGGTGACTCCGACTCTTAATTTCTAGTCATATTCTATCGGCTAAACCGCTAATTTAAGATCTTATGGAGGAACTAAGGGCGTAAACAAAGGAACTTGTAGCAACTGCTTCATGATTCATGACCTTATCCATGGATTCAAAAAACACTCACCTCTACCGCCTTTACTTTTTATTAAAAAGAAGTCCGATCGAAGCTGAGCTGCTTTCACCTTTTCCCAAAGTCTGTCGTGCAGGTTGGTATTAAGGGAGCTTCTATTAGTATACCTCATACCTATCACTACTTACATTTAAACTTTATTCATAGTACTACCAATGTATATATCCCCGCACATCTCTCTCCGTCTCTACCCCTACTGGTATGATATAAAGCTTGATGGCTGAATACACTTTCACCAACCATCCCTTGACCTCTCTTCTCAATCAGAGTGCCATCCAAAAGGGCATCCAATAGACTGGGTTGTCAACCTTGAGCAATTCACTTGGCAATCTCATTTTCCCGAACAATAGTTTTAGATTTTATGTGTTTATCTAAAAGAAAAAGTCCCTTTGCCTTGGTGGGTTCTAAATTGAATCGATTCAGGTTTTTTTTTTCCTTTACGGATGTTGATTCGAAAGTTGCTAGATGGGGTCTTTATTTAGGTCGGAACTACTCATTATCACAAAAACATAGAGTTATTTTCGCTTCTTATAGACTAGGGCCTACTTGGTTGACAAGATTCATTTATGGACATCCTATTCTAGCTAAACATCAGGTCACGTGGAAGAGACTAGAAGCGGTTCTTAAACAAGTGAAAGGGCCGTTGGTAATTCTTGGGGATTTCAATCAAGTAATACATTATGGGGAAAAAACAGGTCCCCTATCCAATGACTTCTCGGGACATGCTTGGCTCTGTCAATTTTGGTTTAAGCTATGACTTTGTGACCTCACTTGGCAAGGTCCCCCTTCTACTTGGACAAATAATCGAGAATGGATCAATAGTACCTTTGACAAATTGGAGAAAGGGTATGCAAATCTGATATGGATGTCACTTTTTCCAAACTCTGCAATAAAAGACAAGGGCATACAATGCTTGGATCATGCACCACTTCTATTCCAAGTCTGTTTGTCACTTCCCAACAAGTGTAAACCTTTCAAATTTGAAGTCATGCGGTTACAACATCTAGACAGTTCCAGATTAATTCAGGAAATTTGGGGTGCCTTCATTTTAGGCTCCCATTATTTCGAACTACGTCCAGGGGTAGAATGCTAGCCAAAGTTATGGATACCTGGGATTGGACACTTTGGTCATCTTGCAAAGAAAATAAAAGAGCCGCAAACCAAGCTTTATCAGGTTCAACAATGTATCATGGATCCCTACTCGAGAAATCAATTCTCACAAATCTCCAATCACTTAAACCGATTATTTGATTGGGAGGAAATACATTGGGCCCAAAAAGCAGGAGAAAAATGGCTTCAACTGGGTGATAGGAGTACAAAATTCTTTCATGCGGCCACTACCGTGAGAAGGAGCAAAAATCACATTTAAGGAATCATGGATATTTGTGGCAACACTTGTTTGGAAAACACGTTATCAGCGAGTGTTTTCTAAAGCATTTCAAGGATATCTTGCAAGAAGAACATACTATGGCGACCCAAAATAGTGAGTTTTGTACCTTGGCAACTCTGATGAGCTCTGTATCATTGGACTAGTACAATAACTTGAGCTTGCCCTTTCAAGCCTCTAAAGTCTGGCCAACCCTATCCACCTTGCCCCCCATGAAAGCCCCTGGGCCCGACGGCATTCCAACCTTATTCTACCGAAAATCTTGGTCCATAGTAGGAAACAAAATTACTCTGGCAACCCTCTCCTTTTTATAGTCTGGCCATATGCCCCGAGAAGCCAACAAATCTTTCATTGCGCTTGTCCCAAAAAAGGAAAATCCAGTGTCACCAGCCGATTTTTGACCTATCAGCTTGTGCAATACAATATATAAGATCATTGCTCGCATGTTAGTTAATAGACTCAAATTGGTTATGACCTCCTTGATTTCACCTTACCAGAATGCGTTCATCTCGGGGAACAGAATCTCTGATAATATTCTTATTGTGCAAGAACTTACAAACCATCTCAGGTTGAAGAAAAAAGGAAAAATTGCTTATTGTTCGTTGAAAATGGACATGAGTAAAGCATAATACCATATCAGTTAGAGATTCTTAAGAGGAGTTTTGAATTGTTTTGGCTTCCCCCACCACTTGATCCATATTATTATAGAATGTGTCCAAATTGTCTCCTACTCGGTACTCATTAAAGGGGACCAAACAAAGAGAATTCAGCCCACGAGAGGGCTCAGACAATGATACCCCCTTTCTCCTTATTTGTTCATACTTTGTGCAGAAGTCCTATCGAAAAACCTCACAAGGGTACAAGAGTTGGGAGGCATATGCGGGATGAATTTAGGAATTAACAGTCAGACCATCAACCATCTTTTTTTCCGTTGATGACTCAATCCTCTTTTTCAAGGTTTCAAAGTTGGGTTGTAAATTGTTAAAAATCCTTTTGGACAATTATTGTGCCCCAATCGGGACCGCCAACTAATTAATCTGAGCAAACAAAAAATTTCGTTTAGTCCCAACGTTTCTGAGGAACTAACAATGTACACGCTCACAAGGCTTGGAATATCCAAGAGTAAAACATTTGGAAGATATATGGGTACCAGTTTGGATATAGTCACCCATAGGACAACTTTTTTTCTTAAGTTGATTCTGAAAGTTCAAAATAGATATGTGGGTTGGAAAAGTTTCTAACCAAATAAAGTTGGGAGGTAGACGCTTATAGTATCAGTTCTATCGTCCATTCTAACTTATCATATGCAGGTTTTCAAACTCCCCGCAAATATATGCAAGTAACTAGATCGCATGTTCAATTAGTTTTTCTAGGCTAGTCCAAATCAACGAAAAGCTATATATCTTGTTATTGGTTCACAATGTGTGGATCGCATGACATAAGACGCTTGGCGTTTAAGAAATCAGATCTTTTCAATTTAGCACGTCTTGCTAAAATTGGCTGGTCTTTTATCCGGGAACTACAATCACTTCCGAGCAAACTGTTTACTGCGAAGTACTATACAAGGAAAGGCTTCCTGGAAATAACACCTGCTCGAGCCTGTTCTTTGACTTGTAGAGGGATCCTCCATAGTAGGGACTGTCTAATTTCGGAATTGCGATGGCAAGTAGGCAATGAACTAAATATAGACGTATGGAAGGATTTTTGGATCCCAGATAGCCCCCCCATCGGTCATGCAATGTGTGACATATCTGAGTTCATTAATATCAAGGGTAACCGATATGATACAGAACAGGCAGTGGAATCTGCGACTCATATAAGAGAACTTCCCAGAGTACATTGGCAGAACCATAGTAAGCACACATGTTTTCGAAGGTGAATATCCAGATAAACTACTTTGGAATCGAAATCTGTCAAAACTACTTAGTTAAATCAGGATATCAGATGTTATGAACAAGCAGCTTTGAAGTTGGAAACTGCAAATCTAGATTACAATTCTGGTCTATACGTACCTTCCTAAACCTGAGCCCATTTGCGAAAACTTAAGCTAGCACACAAAATGCAATCACTCCTTTGGCATCTTTTACTAAAAAGACTACCTACAATGAAAAGATTATCAAGATTTGGAATAGGTGGACACAATTAATGCTGCTTTTATCATTGAGGAATACAAGCAGTTTGGTTTAGATTAAATATTGGTTTTCAAACCCAACCACCGATGCTAGATTTTTTTTGAATGGCTTATAGCCTGGATCAACATCGGTAATGCTCCCTTATCACATAAATCAAAAACAGCAATCACCATCTTTACCACTCTTGCAGACATGGCTACACACAAATAAACATAAATAAAATCATATTTAAGCGGGCCACCTTCAACCCCATGATCATCATCAAGAAAGTCCACACTCAAGTTCAAATCAATTCGAGAGCCTTACAAAAGATTACAACAAAAAATACAAGGGAGGTTATGGCGAGAGCGTTGACAAAGTCACTCCCGAAAACTCAATCATCCAACTTGTATACCAACACGTTAGTGTCACGAAACTGATGAGATTCGTATACATGGGAACATGTTTCCAACAACACAGACAAAGATCAGGCCCGGGTATCTGTATCTCAAAGACCTTAGCGCATACCCTGAGCTCACATGTTACCATTCACAATATCCTTTCACATCACAAGTGCTTGCAGTTCTAAAAACACTATAATGAGCAAAACAAAAAAGTTGGTACATATTATTGTTTACACTAACTATACTCATTTGCTTGCATAGATGACAGTACTGGAGGACAGTAGCTGTGCCAATTATGTACGGTATAATTGCATAATGGGTACCTATTTTCACTATTGTCGAATATTAGTAGAGAGCAAGACACTGCTGACTATGCAAACTCGCCAATTTTGCTTAATTAGTGCAGTAGGTACACCAATTATGTACGGTATTTGCATAGCCGGTACCTATTTTCACTATTGTCGGATATTAGTAGGGAGCAAGACGTTGCTGACTAAGCAACGGAACTTGCCAATTTTACTTGCAAGCCTAGATCGTTAGTATCTATGACATGGACTACTAGACTAGATGCTGCCTAGATCTAAACTTATAATATTAACAATGCTTAACCATAGTAACAAATTCAGTATTTGGAAACTATTCGGCATGTAACAATAATTCGGAATTATTCAGAGAACTTCGTCATTGAATTGGTAATAAAACGGTGGAATAACAAAATTCGAATCGTAAATCGAAAATAATTCGGTAATTGATAGTCTAGATTATAATGAGTTTAAGTGTATGAAAATTTGTAAAGTACGTAACAACAATAACAAAAATACAAGAAATCTTCCATTTGTTAAGTGAGGGATAAAAAAATTGAGAGAGAATGTACGGCTATTGCTTTATAATTATGTGTGGCTTATTAAAATATGTAATTCTTTTACTCAAATTAAGCAACAATCATGAATTGGTATGATGGCGAATTACCGTGTGTTTGAATCTCATCGAAGAGGAACTTCAGCTCGCGGTATATTCACGAGATATCGCGATAAATTCGTCAATCTCACGATATGCGTGAGATGATCGCGATTCTTGCAAATATTCGCAATTAAGATTTTCAGGTCATTTATCGCGATAAATTCGCGAATATCACCAACATATTACGGTTTTTGTTACTTCGTGCTTAACTTCCTTTAATTTATTTTACTGTCTATAAGATAAAGGAACTCATCGTTTGCATGGCCGGAACAACGCTTATTATATAATATGTTTCTCTTCTTAACCAGTATGGGAGTATCATAGATTGGTATTCTCGATAAGCATTTCAGGAAATTACAAAAGTTCATATAGGGGGTCTGTAGAGGAAGGTCTTTAGAGGCTAGAAATGATATTATCTAGTAAATTTTATTTTTCATCTTGAAAATCAAGTAGAAAGTAATGCTTTATTATAAAAGCAAACAGTGACGCCAAGGAAACATCAGTAAACTTGGCTCGGACAGGTAGAAGCCGAAAGACAAGTGCTTAGAAGTACATTTTTCCTAGTAAAACTGAGTGTAGATAAGAAAACGATAAGAAAACTGGTTGAAGAGCCAGATTGCTTCAACAAATAGATTGCAATCGGCAACAGAAACAGAACGAGTATAAGGAGGCAAGCTGATTAGCACAACGAAAGATATGAAGCTCCCTAAAACACTCCCGGAATAGCCCACCTTGAGAAATCCCACCTTGAGAAATCGAAGATATATGCATCAGTAACTCACTCAAAGGCCTAGATGCCTCAAGGATAAGTAGAATCTCAAAGATGGTCGAGTTCCATTCATGAATAATGAAGCAGTGAACTCCATTGTGTGGTCTAAAGTTGGTAAGAAATCACAATGGCTCACCCTTGAGTTCAGTATAATCCCGCAGAGGAAGGTAGAAGAAGCCAACAGGGACCTGCAGAGTACAGAACACCGTAGTAAGCATACATTTCTCAGCCTTGTGGCTAAGACCGAGTGTTGTATCTTAATATCTGATATGTGTAGGCCAGTGGTTCACATGATGCCTCGGCCTGGCGCACCCCACTCAAATCAAGTCCAACAAATTATTATAATCTTACTTAGTTCCATAAATTAGAGTCGGACAAGCAGCACGATCTCTACAGTCACCCAACCCAAACAAAATTTGACTTTACCACATTGTGTATCACTGTATCCCACCAAAAATTAATTGAACCAAAATTAATTTCTACAGAATCAGGTATACGGAGGAACTAAATACTCCAACAAAATGAGCAGACACAGATAAACCAGCACCTAGTCATTGGATATAGATTATCCGGTCCTTTAGAATCTTGTCATGCACAGTAACGAATACAGGGGAAAACCGTATTGGATGAACGTCAAATGTACGGCCTAGAGGGAGATCTTTCATAGCTTTCTAGATCCAACCTACAATATGGGTAAAAAGCCAAATTAATCGATTTTAGCATTTATAAACACAAAATTGATTCTTGAACCCCTTTTACGCTCGTACCCGACTTTCGAAATCTCTCTCTCTGTCTTTCCACCACTCCAACTCTTAGAAGGCTAAATCTATGATGTAATATTCTGAATCAGCCCAGAAGCCACTAAACATTTTCTGATCCTTGTTAATACATCTTTGCCTAAAAAACATTCAAGTATTAATCAAGCCACTAAAATAAGGCTGGTCATATTCATGAATCGTGTAATGCAGAAAACAACCAAAGCACCGTCATTGGTGATAGTTAAGAAGACATGCATATATAGCAGGTTTGGGATAGCAAAATAAAGTTCCAAAAATGCAAGGGGAGAAAAAAATAAGGAGCATACATAGACAAACTACCTACATGTTGCGACCTTACTTGAATAGATTTGTTCTTTACGCCCGTACCTCTATGTCCTTGAGAGTTGGAACAAAAGACATGCATGCTTCGACATGTGATATATTGACGATTTCCGTGTACACGTTAAGAGTTAAAGCAAGGTCCTTCATAGCAAAAGATCTTTCCGCGAAGTACTGAATGCATAAACCATCTCTTCTTTGCTTGCACGTATTCTCAATCCCTTTGGCGTTTCATTCAAAGGATGGTACCATGTTTGCTGTCTTAGAAGACTCGCTTGCTGTAACCACCTACTGCCTGTAGAGAGAGAAAAACTGAAGAATACTTCAGAGGCAATCTCGACCTTGCACCAATAATCACCAAGGAAATTGAGAATCTAGTCATAGTCATAACCCTCACATGGAAGAACGTGCAACCAATCTTGATTACACATTTCATTGTAAAAATAGTCTCACACTTCACATAATACCTTAGCTCTTTATCAATTAAGCTGCTTTTCTAGTTTGTCGCAATAACATTTCCTTACCTAAAAGGCCAGAAAATAGCCACAAAATGACCCATGTCCCTATGCCCTAACCTGCTATATGAAGAAAACTACCGAAGCACTGAAAGTGTAATAACGACGAAGTGAGAGCCAAGTGAAACAGAGTCAAAGGGAAGTTATAAAAGCCACTTTTTGGGCTTGGCTTCAGTCCCACATTGGAAAAGAAGAACGATGGTAGAGTATAAAATGAGAGGGTACAGCTAAGAAAAACTTACTTACCTGGACGGGGTCAATGGGTGATCAAGAAGACCCATGGCCTAGGTTAGTGATCTCCATTGCACTTTGGAGGGGTGCTCGCCTAAGGTCTACCCAAGTGGTGGAGCCTGCGTCATAATTTGTGCCAGTGGGGGCCTGCGTTCGCGCGGCCCCCTTCCAATTTAGTGCCAAGATTTTGGTGTCTCATCTGAATCTGATTTCCAATTATTTCGTACGCAGGAGAAGGCCCACATAACAGGATGAGCTCAATGCATGGCTGTGCAACAAAAGATGTCTATAAGCTCAAAATGTGCTATGTTTAGGCTTCGTTTGACAATTTTTTTTTTGGTTTTCAGTTTTTAAAGAGCAGCTTAATTTTTTTTTTTTATAAAAACAAGTGGGTGTTTGATAACCCCTTTTTTTTTTGAGGTTTTTTTTTTTGGTGTTTGGTAACCCTTTTTATTTTGACTTTTTTTTTTTGGTGGTTTGCGGTGGCGGTGGTGGGGCGTAGCGGTGGTCGACGGTGGTGGTGGTGGTGGCCGACGGCCGGAGGTGGCTGCCGGCAGTCACCGGTGGTGGTGGCCGGCGGCCGGAGGTAGCTGCCGGCAGTCTCCGGCGGTGGTCGCCGGCGGCCGGAGGTGGCTGCCGGCAGTCACCGGCGGTGGTGGCCGGCGGCCGGAGGTAGCTGCCGGCCGTCTTCGACGGTGGTCGCCGGCGGCCGGAGGTGGCTGCCGGCAGTCTCCGGCGGTGGTCGCCGGCGGCCGGAGGTGGCTGCCGGCAGTCTCCGGCTGTGGTCGCTGGCGGCCGGAGGTGGCTGCCGGTGGTCGCCGGCGGCCGGAGGTGGTTGTCGGCAGTCTCCGGCGGTGGTCGCCGGCGGCCGGAGGTGGCTGCCGGCGGCCGGCAGTCTCCGGCGGTGGTCGCCTGAGGTGGCTGCCGGCGGTGGGAGGGTGGTGGTGGTGGTCGAAAAAAAAAAACCAAAAGTGAAAAAAAAAACCAGTTTTTGGAGTTTTTTTTTTACTCTGCAGTTTAAAAACTGATTTTTTAAATTGAAAAAAAAATGGTTACCAAACGCTCTTTTTTTTTCAGTTTTTAAAACTGAAAAAAAAAGAGGGAAAAAAATTTTGTCAAACGGGGCCTTAAGCTTCAGAGAATTCCAAAAGTGTTTGGAAATTCGAAATATACCGTTTCAATAGTCTCAAAAACCAAATAATAGCAAGTCAATTGTCTTCAGTTGCAACTATCAACGTGAGCCAAACAGGTGGAACCCAAAGGAAAAGCAGGCACACCTCAGGCTAGAGTGAAGCAGTAGCCTCACTCTGGCCTCCATATGAAAACGCAATAGAAAGCATATTAAGCTCTCAAAACAGCCTCCATACGGAAATTTCAGAATTGGTTGCATTCTGATTCATGGAAAGGGAAGCAGTGGCCTGCACCCTGTAATTTGAAGTATGCACTACCTTGACATAAAACAATTGCAATCATCTCATTCAAAAGATATTATACTAGAGCGTCCTTCCCCTTCTTCTTCACCAAGTCCGGGCACGTTCAACCATCGCTGGGTGTTTGGTACAGGTAGACACTTTCTTTGCGTTTTTCTTGGTAGATGTTTTTGCAACCCGCAGTCCTTTTACCTTCTGAGTGAGACAGTGGCTAATTATTAAAAGCTAAAAGAACATCTGCAGCATGGGAGACGTGAGTTTAGCTTTAAATATCAGTAGCAAACTAAGTAAATGAAAAGAATTTGAACATAACTACCTCTCTTTGCGAGGATCAAGTGTAGCATCTATTTTTATCAGTTGGTGAAGAAATTACTATAGAATTGCTGTTTAATCCCACATGAGCGGAATAAAGGGAATGCAGACAGCGCGTATAAAAGGTGAATCTGAACACAATATCAAGTATACCTTTCTCGGCCTTTTGGCTAAGATCAAGTGTAGTATCTGTTCTTATCAGTTTAATATCTGATATATGTGGGCCAATGGTTCACACGATATTAAATTAAATTCTTGAGGGGAAGGTTTTTGATAGCTTGCTACTAGTTCCTTGCGTGTCGCCTTGACTTTACACTACTGCCTTGGCCTGGCACATCCCACCCAAATCTAGTTTCAACAGAATTTTTATAAAAGGGGAAGCTAAACTCAATATAAAGCATGCCTTTTGGCTAAGATCAATACAAAGCAGGCCTTTTGGCTAAGATCAAGTGCAGTATCTGTTCTTATCAGTTGTGGGTCAATGGCTCACACAATATTAAATTAATTTTTTGAGGAGAAGGTTCTTGGTAGCTTGCTACCGGTTCCTTGCGTGTCGCTTTGACGTTGCACTATTGTCTTGGCCTGGCGCACCCCACCTAAATCTAGTCCCTACAAAATTTCATGATTTTTTAAAATTCTGCTCCCCCTCCCCCCCTCACAAAGAGGCGGGGTGGGGGGGGGGGGTTTGATGTACTTATTAGATCCGTCGGGACTGACAGGGCTCGAACCCGCAGCTTCTGCTTTGATAGGGCGGTACTCTGACCAATTGAACTACAATCCCAGGGAAGTAAGGGATCTAGCAGAAATTTTTTTATTTAAGAATTCATATAGGACAATTAAACATACAATCAAGAAGATCACCAACACATGAAGAACTATCATTGCCTCCCCTGGACTTTGACGTCATCGGCAGTTTGTTCAGGGTTCCAAACTCAACGATGACCCAGCCATTTTTAAATGACACCAACATTTATTCTTAATAAAAATTAATCACTACACAGACTTTACATTTTTCAATTAACTCTCTCTCAACCATTCATTATTGTTGATTCTGGGTTTCATAACATAATAAATCAATATGTAAACCATAAAAGTACCCTAATCAATCGATTCTCTTATTATTGTTCATTATGCTAGCATCCCTTTCCCAATTGTTACTCTATTTTAAGTAAATCTACTCCTTCACTTCACCTTGTAGATGAAGAAGATGAAATTGAAAAGGAATCTCAACTAGACTTGGGAGCCTATGATTTCCTTTTGAGGAAAACATTGTTGCCTTAACCCTCGCTGACAATGAGGATGACGTTGTCATATTCACTTAGCATTAACCACTTCTTATTGGATTTGAAATTCTTTTCTAGTGTTGAAAGTTTGTTTAATTGTCATGTTATGATTTTTTTTACGTGATTATATTGGTTCAACGCACTGAAATCTATTTATTTTTATTTTGCGCCTCACTTTGAAAAGGCGCGCGCCTGTGCCTTGCGCATAGGCTCTAAGGATCCTTTGCGCCTTTAATAACTATGGTGCCTCCCATTGTAATGGATCTCACAACTCATCAAAATGCATACCTAGAAAATAACAATAGATATAGTCCCACATTGGCCAAGAAAGGAACAAAAGAAGTAGGGAGTTCAATATTTTGCCTCTTACAGCTCATTCTCAACTCACGCAGCCATGTGGTGAGCACAAAGCGAACTATTCTTTCGCCTTTTACTAAAGAATACCGTGTGCTCGTCATATACAATGGCATACGCCTATTTTTGGAGGTGTTCTTTCCATGTGGAAAGAGCTCCTAAAATCTATGTGGAAGATTTTGTTTCAACTAGCAAGTTAATAAGCAGTATTTTTATCATATTTAATTTTTTTTGCAATGATGACATTTTTTTGATGTAATTTTTTTTGTTTGTGTAAAATCAATCAACTAGTGACAATAAATTTGAAAATAGAAAGTCAAAAAAGCTTGTTAAATTTTTTTTTGGTGAAAATAGTACACGAGTCTATTTTCTAACTGAATATAAAAATAATGAAAATGAAAGCACAAAACAAAAATCCTAAACATACAGCCCCTAAGATTCTCACTATAGAGGTCCTCACTTCGACTATGAATCTTGCAGGGCGTGCTATGAGTTTGCGGTTGCATAAGAGTGGTGGCGAGTTCCTTATCAGTCGGGTCACTATAAGTAACAATGGTTTTATATCTAACATGTGGGCCAATGGCTCAAAACAATGTTAAAACTAATTTTCTGAGGGGACGGTTCATGGTAGCTTGCTACTGGTTCCTTGCAGGTTGCCTTCGCGTTGTCCTACTGCCTTGGCCTAGTGCATCCCACCCAAATCTACTTAAAATTTTGTGATTTGTTTTAATGGAAGGGAAGCTCTGTCTTGAACTGTGTAATTTAACTTCTGGCAACTTTCACTTCTAATTAACACGCCCATACTGGAAACTCAGAAGCAACTTGAACTCATCACCAGAGTTTGAGATGCTCAAATTTGGATGGTAAACACCAGATATTGCACATTTCTCATCAAACCTACAACCTAGAAATCCTTGCTTGCTTAACAAATAACAACGAAAATGAAAATCACGATTATATCCAAATGCATGGTAAACAATGAATAAGCCTATCCATAAGCACAATGTTCAGGGGGAAACAAAGGAGCATGCCAAGAAATGTGGTGACGCACATCTTGGACTGCTTCAGAAACGGTCACCCTTGCATAACTATAATTCCTGTTTGCAATTTTTTTTTCTATGTTGAAGTAAGTTATATCTTCATACCATAGCAATCGCAAATTTTCAACCTTACTGTGTGCAACATCTGTAATATACATGTGGCATATTCAGATGTTCTGACATTTGGTTCCTGAATGAAGTTACTTACATAGGGTAAAGATGATGTTGCTTATGGACACTAATAGATTAATTTGCAACAGAGATACACCTACAATCTAGAAGTCCTAGCTTGCTTAACAATTAAAAAGAAAATCACGATATCATCCAAATCCATGGAAAACACTGAAGAAAGTTAGTTATCTGTAAGCACAATGTTCAGAGAGCATACCAAGAAATGTGGTGATGCGCATCTTGACTGCTTCATAAACAGTCACCCTTGCATTAACTGTATTTTCTGTTTGCATTTTCTCTCTTTAACTGAAGTAACAATGCAAGAAGAGTTGAGATAAGTTATATCATACAAATTATACTAACAGCATTTTTTCAGCCTGTCTAATGTGCGCAACATCTGTAATATATATGTGGCATACTCACTTAATTTCTGCTTGGAGTTACTTACATAGGGTAAACTAAGAGATTAGACTTGTGAGATTTTGATAGATTAGACTTGTGATTTTGTGTTGTGAGTCTTATAAGATAATAAAATGCAAGCAAAACTAGGACAGTGTGTGTGAGAGCGGTTAAGTGGATACACTTGGGAACTCCTAACAAGTCCCACATTGGACATCCAAGAAATGGAGGTTCTAACCGAGGCGCGTCAATTGCTGGTTGAAAACTATTTCCAAACCCCCTTGTTGGCCTGGGTTCTGCCTTGGCCTTCGAGAATTTCTGGAAGGGTTCCCTCTAAACAAGGGTAAGGCCCTACATATCAGACATTTTAAACTTGTTCTCCACCAAACATAAATTATCAACTGTTGAAGAAAAACTTGCAAATGGGGATCCAGCAAGGCCTATTACTATCAGGACCATTAATATGAGAGGAGTGTTCATCCCTTAGATATCCAAAATTCTGCCTTGGCCTGCTGTGCCCCACCCAAATCAATGTGCAATAGAAGCGAGCCTCAGTACACAATACCTCCAAAAGTGCTTTCAGAAAGCCTGCCATGGGAAATCTTTCACAACAATCGCTATTGGTTCCTTTCCCCTTGGCCTGGTGAACTAATATAGCCGTCTTTTATTAATCAAAAAAGGGCTTATCCCCTAAGTCACTCGGAAGCAAACACATCCAATACTGTTACTATCAGGACCATTAATCTGAGAGTGCGCTAATCCCTAGATATCCAGAATTCTGCCTTGGCCTGGTGCACCTCACCCAAATCAATGTGCAATAGAAGCAAACCTGAGTACAATACCTCCAAAAGTCCTTTCATAAATCTGAAAACTAAGGGCAAGATCAGGCTGAAGTCTTCAGAGTCTATGATGCCTGTATTGCTTTCTAATCAATCAAGCCTTTGTGGAGACAGCAAACAAAGCCTAGTGGATGAACCCTACCATGGGAAATCTTTCACAACGATTGCTACTTGTTCCTTTCGTGCCTTGGCCTTGCACTACTATCTTGGCCTGGTGCACCCAACCAAATCTACCGAAACAAAATTAAACTCTTATTTAGTCCCCCAATTTATAGCTTGACAAGCAGCAATATTAATTTGATTTCTACTTAGTTTCCCTCACATTGTGTACTGAAAATTTAGTTTAACCAAAATTATTTTCTAAAAAACGAGCTATGCAGAGTGACTAACTAGTCCAAAAAAGTAAGCAGACTCTACCCAAATGTGGCCCACCCTGATCTTAGTTGACTCAAAGAAACCAGCACCTAGTCACTGCATACGTACGGCTTGGAGGGAGATCTTTAATATCTTTTTAGATCTACCCTACAATATGGGTTAAAAAAAAGCCAAAACATGTGATTTTAGCCCTTATAAATAGACAACTGATTCTTGAACCCCTTTCATGCCCTTACCTGACTTTTTGAATCTCTCTATAAATCTTTCCACCACTCCAACTTTATAAAGGCTAACGCTAAGCTGTAATATTAATCAGCCTTAACCTGCTAAACTTATTTGATTTACGTAAGGCATCTTTGCCTAAAAAAAAAAATTTCAAGCATTTAAACAATTTGTGGCAATGGGAGCCTGGGTTTGCACGGTCTCTTCCCAACTCAGTTTTCAAGCATCTAAACAATCATATTAATCCTTAATTTATAGCAAACATTTTTGTATAATAGCAAGTTATGGAAAAAACTGAAGATAGTCTACCCAGTCTGTCTACTAAGAAGAAGAGATATTCTACCTAATTTTTCTACAAGACTCACATATACAAGATGAAGAGTCTCAAAACTACAAAATAGCAAGTGAAGTGTTTTAAATTGCAAATTAACAAGCTGTGAGTGGGGGATGTTAGCCAAGAAATTTGAAATGTTAACCTTTTGTTTGCAATTAACACGCAATTAAGTAAATCACCAACACATGAAGAGCTATGATAAGAATATCAATAAAGAGCTATCAACAAAATCAAAAGCGCGTAAATATCTTAGAATGGGTAACACATGAACTAGAAAATTTCAGGTACTCGGCGAGCCACCCACATACGAAGGAGTGGTTGCAAATCATTCAAGACAAAGGAAGCCGTCGCCTCCATCGAGTAGTCTAAAGTTGAAAAGCATTGGGTTCGATTCCACATAGAAACGAGAAATAAGCAAGACTTTGAGAGTCAACCGAGATCCATCCACTCCTTCGCTCAGCTCTCCGACCTCTTTTAGAAGCTCAAGAAGGAAGAACTATGCGAGCTTGCTTAATGTGGTGCAAGAGAATGAGTCCCTATCCCATTATCTTGGATGATTCAATGTTATTCTGGAGATTGATAATTTGGACTAGCCGGTCAAGAACACGGCAATCTTACGAGGCCTTCGACCTACGTCCAAGTTTGCATTCTCAGTCAACAAGAGCCCCTCGAAAAACATGAGTGCTCTTTTGGACAAAGCTAACAAGTACATCCAAGCGGAAGAATAATTGGAGACACACAAAGCGACGAAAAGGAAATGACCAGGAATAGGGAAAGCGCTCTAGAGAAGTCAACCCGGGAAACAGGAGGATCTCTTAAGCCTTCAAAACGCGATGAGCGGCACCCCAAGGAGCAGCTCGACATGAAAAATCTGACACCCCTGAATGCCCGACCATCGCAGATCCTAGATGAGATCAGGGATAAAGAAACCCTCAACTGACCAGATAAGATGAAAGCACCCCCAAATAAAAGAGACAAATCTTTGGTGTCACTTCCACAATGATCATGGTCACAACACTGACAACCGTGACTCCCTTAAGCGAGCAATTGAAGGAATTATTAAAAGAGAGCATTTGAAGAACTATGTGGCCAAGCCTGATCCCGGAGGAGAAACACCCCCAGCAATAAGGAATGGAGAGGCGGAACATGGCAGAAGAGAACCATCAACACCATATCCGGAAGTATCGCAGCAGGTGGTCTGTCCGGGAAAGCCCACAAGGCATATGCCAGAGAAGTATGTGTCACAACTCATCCTCCAAACAAGAAGTTAAAATCTCTTCCGGCTATCTACTTCTCAGATGAGGACATTGTAGACATTAAGATCCCCCGTGACAATCCCCTAGTCGTCATGCTCGGGGTGGGTAACTTCGACATGAAGAGAATTTTAATTGACAATAGAAGTTCGGCGGATGTGCTTTTCTATGATGCCTTCAAGCAGATGGGCATTCCAGCAGATCGACTCCGCAAGATGCACACACCGATGTACGGATTCTCCAACCATCCCGTAGCAGTGGAAGGAATCATAAGTCTGCCTGCACAGGTTAATCTAATGCTGGATTTTATCGTGGTTCATGTCCCCTCAACGTACAATGCTATTCTCAGACGTACTGCCTTGAACCAGTTAAAAGCAGTGGTATCCACATACCGCCTTAAGATGAAGTTCCCTACCGAGCACGGCGTTGGTGAAGTGAAAGGAAACCAGACACTGGCACGACAATGCTACATGGCCACATGTCGGGTACAAAGCAAGGAAGCCCTCATCATCGAAGACTTCAAGGATGCAACAAAGGCACAATGAGGAAAGTCGAGCACCTTTACCTTGGAGACACTCTCTAAAGAACTCATCCCCCATACTTGGAGTACATGCAGTCGCTAAAGATACAACCAGTAGTCAAATAACATATTGATACCAATCTCCTACATAGCCTTTATATATGCCCACGCAATAAAGTCTTCTTTATGAACATGATTGTATTGTTATAATAGTTGCACACTCTTGCTCCAACCGAGTTGCCATGTGGATGTCATCTATTAAAAGTCCCCAAGTTCTCAAGAGCCTAAGTATCTACTAGACTTACAGTGTCTACCCGAGCAGATAGCAGTTCGAGCACCCTGCCCGAGCAGGGTGCTAACTTCACCCCCAATGTGCTTGGACGAAGCACAAGAGGGTCAAGGCATCCGTCCGAGCACCCTACCCGAGCAGAGTGCCAATTTCATCCCCTTTGTGCTCGAAGAGGGCCAAGACATCTGCCTGCGCAGACACTTGTTTGAGAACTCTACCTGAGCAGAATGCCAACTCCATTCCCTCTTTGCCCGGCCGACCAAGGCGATTTGCAAGCTACTCCAGCTCTCAAGAGCTTGGGAGCAAACTACCTCCAACATGTGCACTTCTTTAAAGCACAGCACTAGAGGTGTCAAGATAGTACCCAACACCCTCATGGACAACACAAACTCATGGACACACGACTGCATTGACCAACACCCTCCAAAGGAGAGTTGGCAAATATTATAAGGCTACTTACAAACCCTCAAGGGGAATAAAAAATACTTAGCTAAAATGTCAATACATTCAAAACGAGCCTAGAGTACAGAGAAACATAATATCTACTCTAAGACTAGGGTGCATCGCCAGGCTGATCATCCTTCTCTGCCTGAGAAGTAACATCACCAGCTTCGGAAGGCACCACCAAAGCCCCCAAGGGCCAAGGCATCTGCTATAGCAGAATGCCGTCCGAACACTCTGCCCGAGCAGAGTGCCAACTTCATACACTTTGTGCTTGGATGAAGCACAAAGGGACCGTCTGAGCACAAAGCGGTAGATCGTGGTCCGAGCCCGCTGACCGAGCAGGGAAAAAAGATGGGGCCTTCTCAGCTCAGGCCCATAGTCTGAGCAGATCGTGGTCCAAGCCCGCTAACCGAACAGAAAAAAATGTTGAGGCCTTCCCAGCTCAGGCCTGTGTCTGAACAAGAGGTTCATAGTCTCTTAAATTCGAGCAGGCTTCCCGCACAGGCCGTCCGAACAGGCCTTGGTCCAAAAAAAAGGAATCCCAAAATTGAGGGAAAATTATTTTTGGGGCTTTTAAGGTAGCAAAAAATTCGGCAAAATATCAGAAAAATTTTGGAAAATTCCAGAATATTATTTATGCAACAAAAAATAGTTATTTTGGTTCTTGGGGGCTATTTGATTAGAGAGATGGTCGAAAAAAATATATTTGCACCTATAAGAGGGAGAAAAATCTGAAAAAATTTGGATGCGTGTCTCAAGACACCCGGAGTACACTTTCTTAGCCAAACCTTTTTGCTAAGAAAGTGGGGGACATTATGAAATAGCTGAAAAGACACCCCAATAAGCATACGACACGTGGCGGTTATGACTCATGGTCAACCTTTGTCAGCTACAGATTTGGTGGTTACCATATTGGAGCAATTAGGACTCAAAGGATCCGAATAAAATCATCAAGGATCATGACGTGATCCTCAAGGATCCTAACACGATCCTGATAGATCTGGCCCAAGACTAGCCGTCATGCTCCTAGTCCCACTAGGGATCTTCTACCTATAGATATATAAACGGTCACTCTGTGTTATGTTTTGCAGGTCTATTCTTTGGCTGTGGTTCTCGATCAAGTTTTTATCAGCAACAATTGTTATCACGTGGAACACTCCTCCCTCGGGGGCAAGCCCCAATCGCATGTCGAGAGGCAAACCAATTAGAGACCCCATCAAGTTCACAACTAACTTGAGCTCAAATTGCACTTCAAGCACTTCAAGTAAGGACCACATGCAAGTGCCAATGCATTGTGCAAGGAGTGCTCCATTACCATGTTAAGTTACGGGTTGCTCTAAAAGGATCTCGTCTTGGGTGCTTGGAAGAGAGACTCTTTTAAATTCTACCATTGTTTTGAAACGAATTTCTGTATTGGCTTAGTAGCAAAATAGTGGCCACTTTACCTACAAGAACTAGTCCTTTATGTTTGTGGGAAACCAAATATATCGTGCACTAGAATATCATGCAAAACTGGTAAGAGCCCACTCCTATACCTATCGCACCCCACCCAAATCTGAGTTGACACAAATAAACCAGCACCAAGTCATTGCATAAGATGCCAGATTGTTCTGATCCAGAGACGGACAAACTATGACAATATTGTCAAGTTTCTAGGAGGAAAAACAACTAAGTATATTACGTCTATGCAAGATAGAAGATTGGCTCCTCTGCAAAATGGATTGCATGGAAATGGCTCCTTTACAAAATGGTTCTGTGGTTCAAGAGCTGTGTCTTCGGCTTCAGAGGACGTTAAGGGCATGGTGCTGCTCACCTGTTAATGGAGCAAAACATGCAGGAACTGACTCTAACCCTCCACCTCCCCACCAGGTTATAGGACTCTCTTAAGAGAGACTATGGGTTGTTTTTCCTCATTATGTCGTTTAGCAGAACTAAAAAAAAAAGCAACATGTAAGAGACTTTGTGATCAAACTAAGCTGCAATCTAAGAACACTAATGGAAAGAATACAAATCATACCAGTTTCTCTTGTCATCTAAGGAGCAGCAGCAAACAAAAACACCTAGCTACCTCTGCATGACAATTAGAGATCACCCCCATATGCATTCCCGTTTTCTCCCAGATATCCACAGAATAGGAGTCCATGCAGGTCTTCAAAGTCAGTTCGAATGCTCCAAAATCTGAAGCACAAAACAGAAGCTGCAAATACAATTGGCTTTTATCTAAATGGCAATAAGCTATTTAGTAACACAGTTTTCATAGAAACATGTCCATTTTGCTTCTGAAAAGCTTCCACTTAAGCTTACTAGCATATGTGTTTGAACTAGATATTGTGCCTTGGACGATCAGAGATAGGCCCTTGAGTTTCACAATATGCAAGTATATTATGATTCAAACCAAACTCATTAATCTAATTCCATCTCACACCAGAAATAGAACACATGCATGCTTCTACATGGGATAAAAATAGTCTTGAGTTTCAGCAGTGCAGTGCCAACTTTACGATTACAGAGCAAGCCAGCTAGCTCCTTATGACGTAGCCGTTGATACTTGAAGGAAGAGTTGCCCCTAGTTCCACATTGAGAAAGGAAGGATGATGGAAGATAGATAGCATATAAGATGAAATGTCAGAGCTCAAAGAAACCTACTTACTTGAATGGGGTTGATGGATGATCAAGAAGGCTCATGGCTTAGGTTAGTGACCTCTATTGCACTTTGGAGGGGTGTTCGCCTAAGGTCTACCCAAGTGGTGGAGCTTATGTCATAATTTGTGGCAGCAGGGGCCGCGTTTGCGCGGTCCCTTCTGACATAGAGTCAGAATTTTGGAGTCTCATGTGAATCTACTTTCCGTTTTATGAGAACATAGACGCAGTGTAATGATCCATATTAGCACAAAACAAAATAGTGCAATATCAGACTCCTTACTCTGCCCTAATATAAGGACCCTGCCCAAAATGTTATAGACGTAAACAACAATTGGAGCATGTGATTGTGGCTTTTAAGCCCTACGTTGGTATTGATCTACTGCCTAATTAGGCCCAAATATACAGGATGAGCACAACGTGAACTAAAAGCCTGTGCAACAGAAGATGTTGGTAATCTCAAAATACACTGTTTCAATAGTCTCAAAGCCACATAATAGCAGCAGCAGTGGTATTGGAAAAATGAAGAGAGATGCACTAATACTGGTCCTAATTTCAAGGCATCATTGTGATGAGTAAACTATCAAAAGCGGTTGCAGAAGTGAAGGATAGCATTGGGCTCCATCATGTGGTTGAAAGTTCTGTTATCCAAACAGAATGGAAAAAGAAGGCATAGAGACTGTATGAAACAAGAAACTGAGGCTACAGATAAAATTCTAGTCTCTGTTCTGTTGAATGCATTTCAACTAAAAAATAACTTTACCAATTAAATTGGTGTAAGTATCAGGACTCTTATGGTGAAGAGAGAATAAGCTGGATCAGTACCTGCGGAATCAGTTATTGATCTGCTTAAGCTCTATTTGGAGGCTGCAAAAGCTAAAATAAGAAGAAAACTAGAATTTAAGAATGAAAGATCACAAGCTTGGGGAACAGTGGTATTATGTCAGCTTTTGACTGATGTAATATCACACTCAAACTTAACAATAATAGAAATGTGCTTACTGGCCGCATTAACAAACAGGTGGAAGCCTAAGGAAAGACAAACCTAATTTTATCTTTTCTTGGTAGACATCAGCTTATTCGTTAAGGAACCAAGAGCCACAGACCATAACTTGCCACACAGGGTCATAAACATGACAAGAGATACTATATTAAGCTCTCAAAAAAGTCAAGACAAAACAGCACAGCCTCCATATTTCAAAATTGGTTGTATAGAAAGGGAAGCAGTCACCTGCGTTCTGTAACTTGAACTATGTTCTTTCTGATTTATAAAAGGGGAAGCATTACCTCCATCCTAACATCCTTGAAATAAAGCAATTGCAGTCATCTCCCTCCAAAGACATTACACTAGAGCCTTCTTCCCTTCTTCTTCACCAAGTCAGGGTATGTTCAACTTCTGTTGGGTGTTTGTTAGAGAAACGCTTTCTTTTGTGTCCTTGGTGGATGTGTGACCCTCTGTCCTTTTCCCTCCCGAGCGAGACTCTGGCTAATTAAGCTACAAGAGCATATGCGGAATCCAAGACACGTTGGTTGGCTTCATATATCAGTAGCAAACTGACTAGATGAATATAATATAATTGGACATAATTACCTCTCTTTGTGATATTAGAGATAAGTACATACTCCAAAAAACCAAAGATCTCATGCTTAAGAAATGAGGAAACATGCATTGTTACTCTAAGGCATCACCATCAAAAAGCCAAGTGAACTTTCAGGATCAAGGGTAGGATCTATTGTTATCATTTGGTGAACCAATTACATTAGAATTCTCACAGAATGAATTTACAATGTTAGATAGCACACTCATGCTTGTATCTGACACGAATTTAGCGCCTCAATTCCGAAGCAAGAAACACGAGCTTCATTGCAAAAACAACTCAAAGCAATACAACCATTTGTTACCTCAACCTTACTAGCACTAATAGCTACGATATAACCAGATCATTTTGTAAGAATCTATAGTAACTGGATCTAAAGAGCTGTTTCAAATTCCAAATACGTTCTACTTGATTGCCATGTTGACGATTATTATAGGCAAAAATTTCAAGTGTGCCATTCATTATGGATCTAACAAGTCAACCAAATGCAAACGCAGAAAATAACAGAAGATATAGTCTCACATTAGCTAAGAAAGGCAACAAAAGCACAAAGGAGTTCAATATTTTTGTCTCTTCTACTCATTTTCATCTCACGCAGCCATGTGGTGAGCACAAAGCGAACTATTCTTTCGCCTTTTACTAAAGAATACCGTGTGCTTGCCACATATAGTGGCATACGCCTATTTTTGCAAGGGGTTCTTTCCTTATGGAACAAGCTTGTAAAATTTGTGAATAAATTTTTGTTCAAAGTAGCATAGAAAAATCGGATTATCTCCTTACTTGGAACTTTCAATCTTAGATGCACAGGATGGCCTCATTTCAACTTTCAATCTCAGATGCATGAGATTGGGCGGGAGGTTATGCAGAGGCGCGTGCACGCTGTAGGCAGCTAATTGACCAAAAAAGCTTCCAGCAACAACGTATTCCAGGTTAGCATAAGTCAACTGGGCATAATCCAGAGGCGCGTGCACGCTGTAGGCAGCTAATTGACCAAAAAAGCTTCCAGCAACAACGTAATCCAGGTTAGCATAAGTCAAATGGGCATCACCTGCTCTCAGTTCATCTGGACGGGCAAATCTGCGAGTAATCCATTAATTCTTTTGTCAACAAATACCTTATTACTAACAAATACCACTAAATAGTCTGAGATTTGTGTCCCACCTTTTGCCAAACACGTGAGAGCAAGTATATACAAACATGGCAAAGTTGAGTAGGTAGTACACTAGAGATAGTAAGAGAAAACCCCTTAATATTAGGAGTATAGAGCCACCGGACATGTCGGGATATATGAGCTTGTATGTTGGATAAACATAAATGAAATGGTAGTAAAATGCCTTCCCAACACAGGAAAGAACAAATAAAAAGGTAGTAATATAATGAAAGTATACCCTCCATTATGTCAAAGTAGGTTTAAGCCTAATATACTGATTTCCTTTTTCCGTTCCAAAACCCCAAGATATGAACATGCTTGAAATGTTGCCACACCAGAATCGCAACAGGAATCAACATCCTTTGCCTTTAATGTCTAAGATTATGGTTGCTAGGAGTAGGTGCTTAGTCCCTAAATTGAGACTTGAGGTCCTGACTTCAACCATGAATCTTAGTTGCACGGGAGTGATTGTGAGGTTCCAGCGCATGAGAGTGGGTCTGAGGTCTGGTTGCACGAGGGTAGGTGCGAGGTTCCCTAGTGGTAGGGTCACTATAGCTAAGACTTGAGGCAGGAGAGGGAGCAGGATATACAAACAATGAAGCTCTCAAACACTCGGCACCAAATAATAGTATCACCTTTGAGGATAGGTTGCATTCAAATTTTTTTTCATGATTCCATCGACGTATGGATCCATTTTCATCTCAGTACATCTCTCTCCGTCTCTGCCCTTACTGGCATATATTGAGCTTGATGGCTGAATACACTTCATCAACCATCTCTTGCTCCTCGTTCTCAATCACCTTTCGAGTGCGCCATTCAGCGTCCAAAAGGCCGGGTTGCGCTAACGAGAGTAGCGTAGACTTGGTATTTGCAATACACATTCCGGGAAATTACTAAAGTTAATTTAGAGGCCACAGGGGAAGATCTTTAGAGATTAGAAATGATTTAATTTGATCAATTAGATTAAAATTTTTATATGAAAATGTTGAATTCAAGTAGATACTAATTCTTAGAAAACTGATCAAACATTAGTAAACTTGCCTCAGACAGGTAGAAGCCGAAAGACTAGTGCTTATGAAAACATTTTTCTAGTAAAAGTGACAGTATATAGATAAGAAAACTGGTGGAAGAGCCAGCTTGCTTCAGCAAGGCATGCGGTGTGCCGGGCAACATAAAACAGAGCAAAGAGGCAAGCTGATTACCATAACTAATGATATGAAGCTCCCAAAACACACCCGGAACAACCCAGCTTTAGAAATTGAAGATATATGCAGCAGTAATTCCAAGGCGTGGATGCCATAAAGATAAGTAGAATCTCAAAGATGGTCAAGTTTCATTCGTGAGTAATGAAGCAGTGGACTCCATTGTGTGGTCTAAAGTCGGTAATGAAGTACGGTAGCTCACCCTTGATTAGTGTAATCCAGCACAGGATGGTAGAAGAAGGGACCTGCAGGGAGCACAGAAGCCGAAACAATAGTAAGCATAACTTTCTCGGCCTTTTGGATATGTGTGGGCCAAGGGCTCACATGATGCCTTAGCCTGGCACACCCCACTCATATCAAGTCCAACAAAACTTGTAACCATATTTAGTCCCATAAATCAGTCACCCCACGCAAACAAAATTTGATTTCTACATAGCTTTAACCACATTGTGTATCCCACCGAAAATAAATTGAACCGAAGTCAATTCTACAAGATTGGAGTAACTAACTAATCCAACAAAGTAAGCCAACTATACACATGAAGCCCACCCAAATTTGGGTTGACTCAAATAAACCAGCACGTAGTCATTGCATATAGATTATTTGATGCTTTGGAATCTTGTCATGCACAGTAACAAATACACGGGAAAGCCGTATTGAATGAACATTGTATGTGCGGTCTGGAGGGAGATCTTTCATATCTTTAAAGATCCACCCTACAATAAGGGGTAAACAAGTCAAAATAAGTTATTTTAGCGTTTATAAAATAGAAAACTGATTCCCAAACCCCTTTAGCACTCATAACTGACTTTCGAATCTCTCTCTAAGTCTTTCCGCCATTCCAACTCTTAGAAGGCTAAGCCTATGCTGTACTATTCAGAATCAGCCTAGAAGCTGCTAAACATATTCTGATCCATGTTGATACATCTTTGCCTAAAAAAACATTCAAGTTTTTATCAAGGCACTAAAATAAGGCTGGTAATATTCATGAACCGCATAATGCAGAAAACGATCAAAGCACCCTCATTGGTGATAGTTAAGAAGACGAGCATATATAGCAGGTTCGAAATAATGACAAAGTGTGAGTTAAGTGAAACAGATTCCAACGTCAAAGGAATGTCATAAAAGCAAGTTTATGAGGCTTGGCATGACTCCCACATTGGGAAAAGAAGAATGAGGGTGATAGTTAGACTATAAAACAGAAGGGTACAACACAGATAGACATACTTACCTGGACGGGGTCGATGGGTGATCAAGAAGGCCCATGGCCTAGGTTAGTGACCTCCATTGCACTTTGGAGGGGTGCTCGCCTAAGGTCTACCCAAGTGGTGGAGCCTACGTCATAATTTGTGGCAGTGGGGGCCTGCGTTCGCGCGGCCCCTCCCAATTTAGTGTCAAGATTTTGGAGTCTCATCTGCTTAACGTTTTGCTTCATGAGCCATTGATGCAGTTTAATTGACTAATCTAGGACAAAACATGTTGCAAATTCAGACTCACTAAACTCTGCTCAAAACATTAAATTAAGTCGAGACAGAATCTTAAACTGAAGAAGATCCAGTCCTTCGAAACACAGTTGGGTCACAATGTTTGCCCAAATATCAGGACCCCTCCCAAATTAGGATTGACAACAGCAGCACTTTGAAGATTTTACAGAAGTAAACCTTCTAGCCAAACAACAATTGTAGAATTTCATTGTTGCTTTCAAACAGGTGATGCCTTAGTATTGCACCACCGCCTAGGCAACAGTCAGTTAGCCCGGCTTTCAAACAGGGGACTGCCTAGGTACAGCCAGTTTGAGGTAAAAGTGGTTATAATTTATTCATTATAAAGGAATTTTTATTCATTAAGCTCCCACATTTGTGATTGAGTTTTTATTCATTAAGCTCCTACTTAGTCCCAAAAATTACAGTCTAACAAGTCGCACACCTACCAAACAAGAGATCTGATTTCCACTTTAGTCTGTCCACCAAGAAGCCCCAAAATCCATATATATATAGGATGAGCACAACTCGACCTAAGATATCGGTAATCTCAAAATACATGTTTCAGCAGAGAGAATTCCAAAAGTGCACGCTATGTCAATTGTCACAAAATCACATAATAGCGAGTCAATTGTTTTGAATTGCAATTATCAACGTGAGCCAGTGGGAGCCAGAGGAAAAACGGGAACAACGCAGGCATTGAATGGAGAAAGATGCAACAGAAATCTGTCCCCGACAGGCATATATCAGCAGTGGGCTTGAAAGAATGAAGAGAGATGCACTGATTTGTTTCCTACTTTCAAGGCATCGTTATGATAAGTAGAACTATCAAAAGCGGTTGCAGAAGTCATGGAATAGCCGTGGGCGATGCACTGATTTGTTTCCTACTTTCAAGGCATCGTTATGATAAGTAGAACTATCAAAAGCGGTTGCAGAAGTCATGGAATAGCCGTGGGCTCCATCATGTGGTTGAAAGTTCTGTTAGCCAAACAGAATGGAAAAAGAAGGCATATAGACTGTCTATGAAACAGGAAACTGAGGCTAAAGATAAAACTCTAGTCTGTTCTATCGAATGCATTATTCTAGTTTGTTCTATCGAATGCATTTGAACTAAAAGTTACTTTACCAATTAGATTGGTATCAGTATCAAGACTCTTATGGTGAGGAGAGCATTAGCTAGATCAGTACCTGCGGAATCGGTTATTGATCTGCTAACTAGTGTTCCCACTAGAGGCCGAAAAAGCTAAAAGCTAAAATAAGAAGAAAACTAAAGAATGAAAGATCCAAAGCTCAGGGAACAGTAGAATTATGCCAGCTTTTGACTGATGTAATTTCAAATTGAAACTGAACAATGATAGAAATATGCTTATTGGCTGCTGCATCATCAAACAGGTGGAAGCCTAAAGAAAGATGAAAGTAATCTTAATCCATTCTTTGTAGACATCAGCTTATTTGATATGGAAGCAAGAGTAACCTTGCTTCAACCACAGACCACAACTTGGCACTCGGGGTCATAAACATGACAATAGATAGTATATTAAGCTCTCAAAACAGTCAAGACAAAAAGTAGCACAGCCTCCATATGAAAACACAATCATGAAAATAACAGGAACTTCAAAATTGGTCGCATTCTGATGTATAGAAAGGGAAGCAGTGGCCTGCATTCTGTAATTTGAAGTATGCTCTTCCTGATATATAAAAGGGGAAGCAGTACCTCCATCCTCACTTCCTTGAAATAAAGCAATCGCAATCATCTCCTTCCAAAGATATTATAGTAGAGCCTCCTTCCCCTTCTTCTTCACCAAGGCAATGCATGTTCAACTTCTGTTGGGTGTTTGGTAAAGAAAGACTCCTTTTGTGTTTTTCTTGGTGGATGTGCGACCCTTAGTCCTTTTCCCTCCTGAGTGAGACAGTGGCTAATTAAGCTACCAAAATATAGAGAATCCGAGACGTGTGGCTTTAGCTTTATATATCCCTAACGAACCGAGTAAATGAAAATAATTACCTCTCTCTGTGAGATGAGAGATAATGACATGCTCCAAAAACCAAAGATCTCATGCTTAAGAAATGAGGAAACATGCATTGTTTAGTCCCAAACTGAATGGAAAAAGCGGGAATGCAGAGAGAGGTTGTATAAAAGGGGAAGCTGAACACAATTCAAAGCATACCTTTCTCGGCCTTTTGGCTAAGATCAAGTGTAGTATCTGTTCTTATCAGTTTAATATCTGATATGTGGGCCAATGGCTCACACGATATTAAATTAATTTTTTGAGGGGGAAGGTTCTTGGTAGCTTGCTATCAGTGCCTTGCGTGTCGCCTTGGTGTCGCACTATTGCCTTGGCCTGGCTCACCCCACCCAAATCTTGTTTTAACAAAACTCTATGTCTTGTTGACGTGCTTGGAAGCTCTCCCAAATTAACCACTTGTATAACCAGAATATTTCCTTGGCATCGAACATCTAATTTGTAGACTGAAAGGTGATTCAGATTTAAGCTGAAATCTGCTTTTTAGAATCTCTTAATCTTGAGTACAAAATTAGCTCTCTATTCCTCATAAAGCTTCTGTTCCCCCCCTCCCCCTCCTTCTGCCTTTTGCAACTTTTCTTCTTTTTCGGAAGACAAAGATACGTCTCTTTGCCTTCCTTGAGCTGCCACTTGGCAATTGAATGCCAAAACTGAAGGTGCAGTATGAATGAGTTCAAAACAATTGTCGCAATTAACATCCATCTGCTATCTTTTGCATTATAATGGCATGAAAATTGGTCTTCCCTTTTAACTCATAACACAATATACCTCATACACATGTCCTGCGTTCGTCAAGATGCAAGCTGAGAGAAGAGTGAGTACCTCGGGAGGTACTGCCTGATTCCAGGGGCAGTTCTGCCAAGTTGCATGCTGATAAGAGTTTCCACATCTGCTAATGCTGATTTCTTCAGTAGGGCTGTGCAAGTATGGCCCTTCAACCGGGTGATGGATTTGTTCTTGAGTCCTCTAGGTGTTTGCTCGCAACGCCTGGGGAACACATCCAACTACACTTTCATTTCCTGATTCTCATAGAATGAATTTACATGCTAGATATGGCACTCATTCTTATACCTGACAAGAGAATTTAGCGCCTCATTTCTGAAGCAAGAAATACGTGTTTCATTGCAAGGATTCGAGTGTATAAACAGATCATTTTGTTACATCAACCCTACTAGCAGTCTAGCACTAATAGCTACTGTATAAACAGATCATTTTCCTAGAGCAGGAACGAAAAAATAAAACGGTAGCAAAACAATGAATCCCATTATGTCAAAGTAGGTTTAAGCCTAATAAACTTCCTTTTCCCGTTCCAAAACCGCAGATATGAACATGCTTGAAATGTTGCCACACCAGAATGGCAACCAGAATGAACGTCCTTTCCTCCAATGTCCAAGGTTATGGTCGCTAGGATTTGGTGCTTCCCTAAATACAGACTTGAGGTCCTGACTTCAACCATGAATCGTAGTTGCACGGGAGTGATTGTGAGGTTCCTGTTGCACGAGTGCGTGCGAGGTTCTGGTTGCACGGGAATGGGTGTGAGGTTCTGTAGTAGTAGGGTCGCTATAACTAAGACTTGAGGTGGGAGGGAGCAGGATATACACACAGTGAAGCTTTCATAACACTTGGCACCAAATAATAGTATCACCTTTGAGTTTTGTTTAAATCGAGCAAATTAATAAGCATTCCTTTCTCAGCTTTTTGGCTAAGATTAAGTGCAGTATCTGTTCCTATCAGTTTGACAAAATCAACTGTTTCAGGCGAAGGTTCTTGGCAACTTATTAGAACGCAATCCCTACGTCACACAGCCGATGTGGTGAGCACTAAGTATTTTTGTCTTTTACTAAAATATATCCTGTGCAGAACGGTAAAAGCTCCTAATTTGTAAGAAAGTTGTCAAATAACTGGCTTAATAACCACCCGAAAGTACAATAAATTTCAAAGTCGGACACAAAAAATATAATGCAGGTTAACTCACAATCAGAAGTCATCAACTTCTTATTTGAACTTGAGCTGCAGTGCCCTTTTTCACTCTAACTGAGTTTCCAGCCTCAAAGCATTATATACCCTGGTTTAACTAAGAAAAGCATGAGGATCTTCTAACTCACTTCTTCATCGAGAAAATGGAATGGCTATGTGCTGGGGGTGAATTCTTGGTTAGTTTGCTATTGCGCGTCACCTAGATGTTAAGATATTGCCTTGGCCTGGCGCACCTCATCCAAATCTATCAAAAAAATTTGATTGCCTCGTGATTTGATTGATGTCCTCTCTTTAAAGAACTAGAACAAATTGCTTCTTTGTTGCCTGCTGGATTTCACTAGTAACTAACATGCCCATGTTGGAAACTCAAGCAACTTGATGCCCATAACCAGCTCCTTATATCTATAGCCATCACAATCAATGTGTAGAAGGGCCTCCAATTTCGCAGCGAATTACAAATTAATTTTGCTTTTTTAGTTGGGAGAATGTCTAAAGGTCCCCCGTCAAAGATATAAAACGAGTAGGCAGTAGCTGCTTCAAATATCAAGGTTGAAAGACCAAGATAGTCCCAACATGGGCGTGTGAAGCATAACAAAAGATATAGTCCCACATTGGCCAAGAAAGGCAACAACAGCACTAGGGAGTTCAATATTTTGTCTCTTCTAATCATTTTCGTCTCAAGCAGCCATGTGGTGAGCACAAAGCGAACTATTCTTTCGCCTTTTACTAAAGAATACCGTGTTCTCGTCATATACAATGGCATACGCCTGTTTTTGGAGGGGTTCTTTCCCTATGGAAAGAGCCCCTAAAACTTAATTGGAATCTATTGTTTCAAATAGCAAGTCAATAAGAGTCACACAACAGAGGTGTTTACTTCAACTATGAATCAGGCAGGGGAGTACCAATTTTCCGGTTGGCGGATTTCTTAAGAGAGGAAGCAGTACCACATTCCGGGATGTATCATTCTTCTTCACTATTTGGGGTTTGGCAAAAGGGAGAGTAAGAAGTTGAGTAAAACTCACTACCACCTTGGTAAATGTTTTTTCCAACTCTCAGCCCTTTCCCTTCTGAAACAGACACCGGCTATTTAAGCAACCCGAGTACATGAAAAGAATTGGACGTAACCTTCTCTCTTTATGACATAGTAAGAAGTTGAGGTAACAGATCACTGTATACTCAGAACCAAAGATTTCAAGTTTAAGAAATGCGCATTTGTACATTTAAAGCATCACGGTCAAAAAGCCAAGTGAAATTTCAGAAGTGGTTGCAGTTGGTTAAAAAGCACACTAGAAGTGCTCTTTACCGGTTCCTTGCGTGTCGCCTTGGCGTTGCACTACTGCCTTGGCCTGGCGCACCCCACCCAAATCTAGTCTTTAAGAAAAATTTATATTTGAGGCCTGCCTGGCTGGTTATTTGATATATGTTCTCTCTTTTAAGAAACTGAAGCAAATTGCTGCGAAGTTGCCTGCTGGAGGTTCTTGGTAGCTTGTTACCCGCGCTTTTTGCTCCTAGGTGTTGAACTATTGTGTGTTTGAGTTAGGAAAACTGATGCTAAAGATGAAATTCTATTCTCTGTTCAACTGAATGCATTTCTTACTCAACCAATATCAAGACTGTTATCACTTATTGAACTTCTAAAACTACTGCTACCATATTTAGAGACTAAAAAAGCTAAAATCCGAGACTTGAAAACTAAAGATCTCAAGCTCAAGGAAAGTAGTTTAATGCCAGCTTTCCACTGATGTGATTTTCCAATTGAAACCGAACGACAAGAGAAAACATGCTTATTGGCTGCATTATCAAAATCTAAATTTTTTCTTGCTTCAACCACGGGACCATAACTAACCACAATCACGAAGATAACAGGAAGTTTCAAAATTGGTTGCAATCATTTCCTTCCAAAGCGCAAATTGGGCATAATTACCAGTCTAACACTGTAAGATGTTTAAATAAGATATACCGCGATTTTTTTGATCGAACGATGCATATGTAATATTATTGCCCTACAAATACATAGGCTTTGTCTTTTGCTGCAATTAACACTTTTAACTTGCAAAACCATTAACCCTCCTGTGACAAATGACAAAAAGAAGTGTCTATTTCACACTCCACAATTATTTTCTACACTATTATTTATCGATAGAATGTACATTACTTCACATATAAAAAGACATTTTTTAATGGGACCGGAGCACCTAATATGATTGTTTAGCATCGTAACGAGTTTGTTGATAAGTATCTTCTAGAAGGGTTTGTGACCTAGCCTCAATCTTAGGCCATCCACCTTTTACTCCAACTGCCTGGCTTCTCTCTTCCATCACCCCATAGATCTATATAAGGAACCAGCAGCCGCTTACATAGTATAGTGTGGCCACTGGTTCCATGCATGCCTTGGCGTTGCACTATTGCTTTTGGCCCGGCGCAGACCGCTCAATTCTAGTCCAACAAAATTTAATTACCATAAATCACAGCCCCACAATTTGTGCACCGCACACAAATGTAAACGAAATTGAATCCATTAGTGTCGCTCTGAGAATATCCCAAGAAATAAGACTCTGGGAATGAGATGGTGCTGGACTAGAGAGCATACGAGATTTGAACCATCCAATTGTACTTTCATTCTCCTGATTATCAGAAAATGAAGTCCAAGAGCTAGAACAACCACTCATTCATATGCCTTATAAGAGAACTCAGTGCACTGACCCCAAAACAGATTACACGAGTTTCATTAAACGATAGCGGTTGATCATTTCTTGTTCCCACGGAAGCGTACTAGCACAAATAGCTACAGTATTAGAAACACAGTGACCATCACTTTTCATATTCCAACAGTGTGCCCAACGACATAGCTGCTAGAAAATACAGTAGCTATGGTAGAGATCAAGAAGTCATTTCACAATATAAGCCATGCACATATTCCATTCACTGCATTATATTGGCATCTATAGAATCTCTTGCAATTTAAGCTCAAAAAAAGGAAGTTTCTCATAAGACGTTTTGGCTGGCTCGAGTGTGCATCGTAGGAGCATAAAAACATAGAACTTTAATACCTGGGAATCGTTACCTGAGCGTGTAATCCTAACGGACACCAATTTCATTGCAGCTTCCCGTTTTGGTACAGAAAGCAAATTGTTTCCCCTTACATGTTTCCTGCGAGTGAAAAAAAATTCAACTTAATCAACATTCGAGAACAATGTAATTTGTTCATCAATTATTCGTATAGCGGAGCCAGATATTTTTCATAGCAGCAGCAAGTTAAAACTATAAATTCTCCCCCCAAAAACGAAGGGTTTCTTTTAACACATTACTATGCAAATTAACTTATTTGATGAACAGTCAAAACTCAAAAGGCAACATGTGGCATATGGCTTGAAGAGTTGACTGTAAAAAAGTAAATCAAAAAGAGAAAAAAAGGTTAAAAACATCTACTTTTAGGATAGTAATAAGGGGTTCCGGATGACGGAAAAGTATACAAGTGAAAATGAGTGATGACCAGCGTCTTATGACTAAAGGGTAACTAGTCACGTATACAAACATTAGTTACGAACATTACTAATTGAGAAGGCATAAGATAAGCTGTGGAGACGGGATGCCACATGCCACGGTGGCCTGGCGGCCACGGTGTATCACGGCGGATTAGTCGGCCCTATGGTTTACGAAGACCACCGTAGGAAAGCAACATGGAGTATAATTTTTTGCTTGGATAATCCACCAGCCAACCTAGAAGAGGTTTTGGGGGACGGGCCGGTTCCTCCATCTCCGCCAGCGTTATGGGCTAAGCGAGGGGCTTTTTGCTTCTGCTAATCATCAACTAAAAGCCGTGGAAAAACATGCAGGTGGGTAAACAAAAGTGGAAAACCAGAATGCTAGTTTTTGAGTATAAATGGTTCAAGAACACAACCGAAGATTGACGATCGGAAAATCCGTCGGATACAACTCAAAGACGAAACCAAACTCCATCTGGGTTTTGGTTAATACCACAATCAAATGGGGGTTAACTGGGTTCTACATCTGGTATGACAGTATTCAAAAAGGTAAAGCTGACAAAAGATAAGAATTTTGCACGGTGGGCTTGCGTCTGTCAAAACTCAAAGGTGTCAAGCCGAGAAGAAAAGGAAGTAACTTAAAGAAGGTGCAGTCGAGTTTAAATGGCGGTTGTCCTCTCCGTCCAGTTCACATCACCAGATGGTGAAGCGTGTAAGAAAGGGTACTTGAAAAAGGTGCATGAAACTGCGTGTCATTGAGTATGGTGTTGGGCTAGTAAAAGGCAGGCAGAAAGCGTACAGTTGAAGCCTCGTTTGCCTTTAATTCGTTAAAATAGTTGTATATCAATAATTTTAATTAACTTTATTAATATAAAGGTTAAATATTTCTTCCGTCTTAAATTATTTAATAATATTTAACTTAAAGATCTTGTGTCATATTTATGAATTTTTTATTCTATTTTAAGAAAGAGAGGGAGATGAAAAAAGTGAATCGTAAAATAAAAAATGGGTTAGCAAATAATTAGATATGAAAAGAGAAGTGTTATTCAAAAAGTGTAAAAATGATAAATACTAAAATATACTAACAGAATTTTTTCAATTTGAAAAGTGATCAATTTTTTTTAAGACAGCTAAAAAGAAAATATAATCAATTTTTATGGAACTGAAGGATTAGTAAATAGTGAAATTCAAAATGTAGCTTTTTTTTTTTTAAGTTGTTACAATTAGCATCTCAAGTTTATTAAAGGAAAGTTGCCTGTTTTTTTTTTATTTATTAAAGATGGAAATATAGACCATCAAAAATAGAAAGGAATACAACTAATCCACTAAGGTCTAGAACACCTATAGTTTTTACACAAAAGGAAAAATAACAAATAAAGAATAGACAAAATATGATGACATTCCCATCCTACTAGAACAATGACATCCATCACAAAAAACACTAAACAAAATAGCTTAAGAAGAGGAGAAGAAAGATAAGAACCACCTCATTTTGAAACACGGATCCCCAGCTGTAACTCATGGTTGGGGAAGCACGATTACCTCTACATGATCAAACCACCACTCCCGTTACACAGTATACTCGTATTTAGATCGACAAGTGAAATAGGCAAGAGCTAAAGTTAGAATAATGACACTTTTTTCCAGAACAATATATACGGAGTACATAAATCGACAGTTGTCTATCTTCTCATACGAAGACCATTATCGTAAGCATCCTTCGGACAAAACTAAAGTTGCACGTTAAATACAACAACAGTATAATGCTGATAAGGAGGACCTTAACACATGGTTCATGTTGAACCGCGTCATTTGAATTTTCAAATTTAGAACTAAGGTCGAATCCCTGTTACTACTCTCTGCGAACATTAAACGTCTGTTATAAAAAGTCTCACTTAGAAGTAATTAAGGTTTTCTCTAGACATTCACTTTAAAGCTTAATCTAGGTTAGCTCTATTACTAAGTAATTCAGTTTTTCACTGATATTTCAACCTAAAAAGTTTAATTTAGGTTAACACTGTTCCTAACACGACAATCATGCCTACTCTAGTTGTTGTATCCCTGATACGTGACCTTTTTTTTTCTTTTGCAACATACAAACGTACTTGAGCAACTTAGAATGTTTAGCTCTATTGCTAAGTAATTCATTTTTTCACTGATATTTCAACTTAAAAAGTCTAAAGTCTAAATTAAGTTAACACTGTTCCTAACGCGACAATCGTGCCTACTCTAGTTGTTGTATCCCTGATACGTGACCTTTTTTTTTTTTTCCTTTGGCAACATACAAACGTCCTTGAGCAACTTACAATGTCTGTTTGTTTAAATATAAAACAAAATGTATGATGACATTATTATATGTCATAATAAGATTATATTTTGTTATCGGTACATAATTAAACTAAATAATATAAATTTTGCCCCATAACCTTGTATCGCTTACATAATTTCGATACAATTTTTGTTGTCTTGCAACGCCATACACTCCTGGCTTTTCACGATACAGTGCGGCCACCTTGAATCATGAACTCCAATTATATATGGATACCAATCTGGATATAATTAACTACAGAGCTTACTAAACTTGAAAACAAACAGTATCATTGCTAAAACATTTTAGAGAATTATGACACTTGAAGGCTAACAATAACATGCACACTCTTTTTCTATGCAAGATGTAAGTTTATTATACTTTAAATAAATTAAAATATTGTAACTATAGCATGTTTCTATTATTTGCTCAAAGCTTCAATATCATATTAATATTTTGATTCGATAAAGGATAAGGAAAATACTATATATATAAGTTAATAACATACACCATGCGTTGAGGGAGATGGACTATCTTTTGCAGTCTGAAGTGGTAGATATAATACGTTACACGCAAGCGAACCTATGAAACTACCTTATTGCTGTTAAAAACTGTGTAACAATTAAAACAACCTATGGAGGAGGCATGACCACAAATTAAGCCAACAATTTCAAAAAAGGATAATAATTCAGATTTACCCATGGTTATCAAACAGTGAAAATATTTTGCCTTTTCCTCCCTCATTTCCACTCTCCAATTATGCTTCTGTCACCAAGTTTCATACTCGTCTCCGTTAGACGCAACTTCCTGATTTTTTTTTTCTGCTCGTCAATATGTCAGTTTGCATAGCTTTTTCCGTTGCATGACTCCAAAAAAATACTAGAAACTCTCTAGATATCGATAATTGATAGCCTTGTATACCTTTGTGACATTTCAATTGAAATCTTCAATAATAATTTTCAACTGTATTTTTCAAGCGTCACTGAGCTAAATGTCACCAAGTTTCATACTCGTCTCCGCTAAACACAACTTCCTGATTTTTTTTTCTGCTCGTCAATATGTCAGTTTGCATAGCCTTTTCTGTTGCATGACTCTGCAAAAGTACTTGAAACTCTCTAGATATCGATAATTGATAGCCTTGTATACCTTTGTGACATTTCAATTGAAATCTTCAATAATAATTTTCAACTGTATTTTTCGAGCGTCACTGAGCTAAATGTCACTAGAAATATATTGTGATCATTAGTTATCGCTATTCAAGAAATTATTATTTTCATCTTTCTACAACCCATATGGGAGCGAAAGATTCTTGTTTTAATTTTTGGGCGTTCATAGCAATATAGCATAGCCTTTACGGCCGTTTAATGGCAGCTTCTTTGTCCACTGAAGCAAACAATCTGCGGTGATAACTCATGCAAGGTAAGCCACGGAGTAAATATGAAAACACTTCTTGTCATTGTTAGCAAATGCAATGTGTACTTAGCATACTTGTGATACAATTCTAAACGATTTCACCACTTACTCAAAATCTTTGATTGAACCGCTTCAAATCCATTTTGCTAGAGAGAAAAAAGATTGTTGGCAGCTTTAAACATTCTACCGATTTTCATATTGACATTTATGTTATGCCATTGCATTCGATGTCTCAAAAGTACATTTGAAACGCAAAAGTAATTTGTAATGACGTGTTTGCAGGCACGTATTTAAGGGGAGCTAGCAGGGCGTCGGGCCAGGCCCACCAAATTAGGACTTTCCTTTTTATATCTGCCCAATAAAGTCAATTTCTTTTTCTTTTGGTGCTAGCAAGTCTAAGCATGCCCATGTTCACAGCCTAAACCAGCGTTCCACATTTTGATAGCCATCAAAAATCATTTTTTTTCTTTTTCAGTTGGGAGAATGTGCAAAATGTCCCCCCATCAAAGAAATAAAACCAGTAGACTAGCTGCTTCAAATATCATGTTTAACGACCCAAACATCTGTATATGAGAGAAAAACAAATTCAGAAGAAAAAAAAACAATTCTTTGCTTATTTCTACAAAGGCCAACTAAAAAACAATACGTCTGCCGTCCAAGCATATATGCACAGCTTACTTTTCACTCTTAAACGATGTCGAAATATTGCAACTCCATGTGCACCTTACAACCCACATTCTGATAGCTTACTCAGATTTAGTTGAACCAAATTTAATTCCAACAAAATCAGGAATGCATAGTAACTGCTACAGGGCACTTGCTTGTGAGTTACAAATGCATTAATTATTATTGTGTGTTTGTGGAAGTAATGGCGAATAAGTATGTGAATTATTGGGTTAGTGGTCCTTATAGGATTTACATTAGATGTTTATAAATTGTAAGCTACTGGATGAACCATACCATAAGAAAAAAAATTCACAACAGAATATCAATCAATAATATTATAGTTTTTTTGGTAGCTCCTAAATATTTAATAAGAAAGAGCAGTTCAATGGGGATATTAATATGATTACACCCATCCACAGAATACCTATATTGATGTGGGGAAAATAAAATATGTAAGAAAGGCTCGCTCAATGGGATATTTAATATGAACACACCCATACATCATTTAAGGTATAAGCACACGTAGAGAAGCCCAAGAGCAAGATTTTAGCATCAAAACCAAATAGTAGCAAGACAAGTAACTGAAAAAAGTTTTTAGCGTAACCAAAATATCAAACCCATAAGTGTAAAAGCGAAACAGGATCAGGAGATTTATAAACAAATGGTAGTCTGAAAAACGCATATGAACTTGCCAAAGCAAGCCAAAACGTTTCGAATGGCCTTTGTTTCTAGAGGCACCGCCAGACCTGTGTATGGCTGCTATGGGCATTCAACGTCCTTGGAGTTACTATTATGCTTAGTCTCTTGTGTACGCATAAAAGCGCATAAAAGCAGATAAACCTATTCTTGGCAATACCCCCCTTAAATAAGATGAGAAAGCTAGCCACATCAATAGCTAGCTAGCTCAATAAACGGATCACAACAGGCTTAAAATCAGCCACGCAGACCAATATGCTAAGCCCTTAAAACATGAAGAGACACTACAGGATGAATCAAGCTCTAAAAACACTTTCGCTAGCTCAAATTGTCTAGCTAGCGAAAGTGAAGACATGCATTTGCTACCAAAAAGATCTTGTTTTGGGTGCTTGGAAGAGACTCTTTCTCTTTGATTCTATTACAGTTGCGAAAAGAAACCCTGTTTTGGCTTTCTTGACAAATAGTGGCCACTTTACCAACAAGCACTAATATATATAACCGTCTTTGAAACAAAAAAGGGCTTATAACCTAAGCCACTAGGGAAGGAAACACATCTGTTGCTGCTAGAATATTGATCGGGATCCACGGCTAGGAAATGGACCTGCAAAATAGAACACGGAGTGACCACCGGGGATGTTCCGGTGGAGGCGGCTCCGATGCTAAAGTCAGAACGTCGCTACTAGGGTAGAGCTCTGAATAGCGTAAAAATGCACTGGGTGCTTGTGTGTGAACTTGTCTGTGTACCTGAGAATTTTCCCCTTATGTAGGCCATTTCCCAGACTCCTCTCTCCTTTAGGATTCTTTCCTCGCTGATCCCTCACGTAGTAGAGTCCTACCAGGACTTATCCTTTTAGCAGTTGAATCCTAAACGGATTCTATCACCTCTCTCAGAATCTGTCCCGATACAGATTCCTCAGTTCCGCTCAAAGTCATCCATGCCACATGTCATAAGTTGGTTAGGGGGATATTTTAGCTATATCATAATGCCCCTGCCTTTGACGGTTCCCTTGAGTGAACGGTTAAAGGCACATGTGTAATAACAGACCGAAGGCAGTTCAGCTAAGAATTATCCAGGTTTGTCATTCAGCGGAACTTTTTAGAATTCTGCACTCAGAAGCATGTGCTAGGGAGGTCTAGTCGGGAGGTCTGGTCGGACATCCTGGTCGGGAGGTCTGGTCGAACGTCCTGGTCGGGAGGTCTGGTCGAACGTCCTGGTCGGGAGGTCTGGTCGAACGTCCTGGTCGGGCGTCCTGGTCAGGAACTCTGGTCAGACGTCTTGGTCGGTAACTCTGGCCGGACTTCCTGGTCGGGACCTCTGGCTGGACATCCTGGTCGGGACCTGTGGCCGGACTTCCTGGTTGGGACCTGTGGCCGGGCCGGGACCTCTGCTCGGACGCCCTGGTCGGACTTCCTGGTCGGGACCTCTGGCCTGGCGTCCTGGTCGGGACCTCTGGCCGGACTTCCTGGTCGGGACCTCTGCTCGGACGTCCTGGTCGGGACCTCTGGTCGGACAACCCGGTCGGGACCTCTGGTCGGACAACCCGGTCGGGACCTCTGGTCGGACAACCCGGTCCGGACCTCTGGTCGGACAACCTGGTCGGGAATGGATCAGCCTTTTGTCTTGCCACGTGTCAGGGCACCATGAGGGCGTCTTGAATGTTGAGGCGGTTAAATTTTGAATTTCAAAATTTAATGCTCCGGGAATCCCGGACGACACGTGCCTTGAATGTTGCCGCCTTTGTAGGGGCGGTTATTCCAACACTCTTCTATATATTTGGACTCCTCTCCTCATTTGCCCCTGCTACTCACTCTCACTCTGTTCGGCTCATTTGTTAACAAGTTTCTCTTCTTTTCTTCCTGTTCGGCACATATCTATTTCCTTTTCATAGCTCTCCACACCGTAGCTTCTCTTAGAATATGTCTTCAGCCACTTCGAGTAGTTCTTCGTCGCCCTCCGATAGTTCCACAGAGAACAATTTAGAGAGTGATTTTGAGAGTAGATCTTCACAAGTAGGTACCTCAACTTTTAGGAGCCAAGTAGGAACTTCTACTCCCCAAACCAGCACTTCGTTTCGCCGTAGAGATGCCCTTGGGGAAATCAAAGATGAAGCCGAGGATAGATTTGATGAAGACACTTGGTTCGCCGCAGATGAGATGAGGAACAAGATGACCAAAGAAAGCATAGTTGAGCTTTTGAAGGAGTATCCTTTGCCTCCTCCCTTTTCTGCTCGGGTTCCTGCACTCCAAGAGCCTGCCAACTATGGCACGAACTTGGAAACGAGTGTCTACGAAGGTCAGATTAGATCTGGCTATAGGGTTCCCATGCACCCCTTTGCTGTTGCCTTTTTCAACCACTATAAAATGGCGCCAGGTCAACTTGTGCCCAACGGATGGAGAAAACTAGTTGGCTTGATCTATCTTGTGCAGACCTCAGGGTATCCAGTGACTGTTGATGATTTCATGAGATTATACCTTGAAGTATGCTTTATAAAGAGTGTCGCGAAAGGTGATGGTTGGTATTATATTCACAACCGAATCAGAGTGATAAAGGGGGGTCCCAAGTCCAACAAAGGCTGGCACTCCCGATACTTCTTCATTCAGAGGCCAAGCGGCAAATGGGAGTTCCCAAGAAAGTGGAACGGTTTCTGTAAAGATTTTGAAAAGGATGGGTTTTTGTCTCCCAATGCTGTGACCAAGAAACTGCTCGATCACATAAAGAGGAGGGGTGTTCTCAATATTGATGAGCCCCTTACAGATCAAGAGATGAGGCATGCGAGGCTCATTCCTCCCGCCTCCGACACGCCTGTTTCTCCAACTCCTGTTCTAGAACCTCGAATTATTTCGAAGGCTAAGGCTCAGGACCCGACGATAGATACGTCGTCTTCTAGGACCCCAAGTTTAGGTAGTGTCTAAAGCCATGTTTATGTATTCCTTTCCTACGTAATTGTAAACATGTTCCTTAACACTTTCCTTTTTACAGAAATGGCTGGCAAAGGAGGAGGTGCAAAAGGTGACTTCATGGGTCTGCTGCAAAAGGCTTCGAAGGGGAAAAGGAAAGAGAGCACGGGGGAAGGTTCTTCCCCCCTTGTAAAAAGGCTTCGCGCTCCAACTCCTCCAGTACCCCCGCTGGTGGTTGAGGATCTTCCCATCGAGAAGGATCCCATTTTCCGTCCCAGATGGACCATCAAGAGGGGCGACTCGGCAATGCCCCATTCGCATGTCTCTGCTCAACACTTAGCTCACGGGGTGTTGCCAAGTGACAAACTAATCTTGGAAAACCAGCCTCATGAGGCCTTTGCTATGGCGCACGTCCAGGCTGCTTACAACGTAATTTGAATTACTTCCCTCTTTTTGTCGCTGTCAATTAAACTCTTCTTCCTACCCCATAATCGTCTTCATTTCCCTTTCCTTTTCAGGCATACTGCTATAGCAGCCAGATGCAAGACAGGTTCTCGATGGCGATGGACGTGACTCGCAACGCTGAGACTGACAAGAGAGCAGCCGAAGGCAAGGCTGACAGACTTGATAAGGAGGTCAAGAACCTCAAGACGGAGAATGCTGATCTGCTTACCAAGCTTGGTCGTCTGGAAAAGCGATGCGAGAAGCTGAGGCATGAAAAGTCGGAGGTCGGGAACAAGGCCATCCATGCGTTCCTTGATGGTACAGCTGGTGATGAATGGCTCCGGAGGCGGACTGAAGACGGGCTTTCCATCTTTCAGGAGGGCTTCCAAAAAGCCAAGGAACTAACGTTGGCCAAGTATCCAGACCTTTTCTTGGACGACGTTGTGGTGCCCAGCTTTGAGTCGCCGTCTGGTGAAACGGCCATGCCTACTGAAGCTGGGGATGCCATTTCTCCCGGGGAGAAGAGTGTCCGATCCGGGGATGCTCCTGTATCTTAGGATAACTTACCTTTATTCCCCTATCTTGCAATTTCCGTTTGATGTGCTCCTAATATTTGTGTTGCCTCAGAGGCTTGTTGTAATACCCCGAACCTAGGTTTACCCGGTTATCATTAGCTTAACGACAGTTTTAGGAGAGATGTTCTTTCGAATTTTTAACGACGTTTTGCTTGGGCAGTATTACTAGTAACAAATTTAAAGTACCACTAGCTGCAAATAAGAATGGGTGCAAGAGAAAAATAAATGAAATGTAGCCTGTCAATCTGGAGAGATTATAATTAATTAGAGTTTATTATATAAATATTTAATCTCTAATCTTCGTTATTTAAATATGGCAGATAGGGTGATTTATGGAGAAAGTGTGGCATTTTTAAAAAAAAAAAAAAAACAGAGAGAGGGGAGAGATTAGAGGAAATTGAGAGATATATATATATATATATATATATATATATATATATATATATATATATATATATATATGGAATAAGATAAAATGAGTAAACAAAAAAAAAGAAAAGAAAAGAAAACCAGGAGAGAAAGTCAAGAAAAGGAAAATAAAAAAAAAGAAAGAGAACAGAGAGAAGACGGGGAGAGAAGATGGCAGCCGGCCCTAGATCGGCGGCGCCACCCCACCTCGAGACAACCCCGCTGCCGGCCAGGTGCCCCATCACCGCCGATCAACTCCGGTGCTCCTTCACCGCGCACCATCACCAACGCCTCCGCGACCACAATACCGTAGCCAATTGCGCCGACAGCCCATCGCCGCCCAGCTCCTCTTCCAGATCGCGACTGCTCTTCCCGAGCCTCCGTGACCACCGAGACACTGTGCCGTCAACCTCTATCTCGCCACATCCAATAAATCCCCCTCCACCGTCCAACGCCTCTACGACCGGCCAACGGCACCGGACATCGCAACCGGCACCTCCCGTCACTGTCCCTCGCTCCGTTGCCCTGTTCCGTAAACTCCATTGCCGGCTTCTTCGCACCTCCGTTGAAGGCACTGTCAACAGCCACTGCTAAGCAATCAGTGCAGCCGGAAGTCCATTTGATCTCCAATGGTCAGTTTTGGCCGGCGCTCCCACCCAAAGACTGCCTAACGATGGATGTAAGGGTGGCTAGGCTACTCGATTAGGGGATACAGGAAGAATTTAGAATGGCCACAGGTAGCAATTTCGGTGATGGGATGCTTGGTATAAGAAGATAGCGCTGGAGTGTTGCCACGGAGATTCTACAGACCTTCATGGACCCAAAAAAAAAGGGCTACGACAACACAAAATTTGGCGAGCTGGCGACTAAATATTCCGGTGGTTACACTGTTGGATTTTGCGAAATGGATTCTTGGTAGTGTGCTTGTGTTAATGGTGACTACGCCCAGTGGTGTTTTAGCGACAGTGCTTGTGATGACCATAATGGATTGAAGTGAGTGGTAAATGTGTGACTTTTTGGTGGGTGTGCATTAATTGGTTGTTGAGCGGTTATGTGTGTATACTAGGTGTCGTGGTTTACGTGTCTGTGATTTTTAATGGTGGTGCTTAGGGTGACTGTGGTTGGTTTATGTGCGTGCAGTGGTGGGTATTCCAGTATGTGAGCTCGGACAGGCGTATAGGTGTGATTGTTGTTGCACGTGTATGGAGATGTCGTGTGTGCGTGGTGGTGCGCGATGGATGTATGTGTGAGTGTTTGACAGGCGTGTAGGCATAGTTGTTATCAGACCACTAGGTGTAACAAAGTGTATATAAGGGGTATCGTGGTGTGGTTGTATGTTGAGTGAACACTGCGTTGTGTATGTCTTTATATGTGGGGTGCGTATGAGTAGTTATTATATGGGGGCGTGCGTGAAATATGCATGTGTGTGTAGTGGCGGTGCATATGTTGTATGTTATTAATGTTGTGGGGGAACAAGTGTGTATAGTATGGGGGGTGCAGTGCAAGTGTGAAGGTGTGGTGGTTGTTAGATGATGGGTGTAATAGGGGTGCATGTGGGACATTGTTGTGTGAGGTACACGTGCGTATTGCTGTTTAGACAACACGATATTATGTAAGGCCCGTGTATGTGTGTGTCACAGTGCGATGGGCATACGTGTACGTGTATTGTGTGGTGGAAAATGGTAAGGTAGTGTCGGTATGTTTACATGTCTGTGTTGTTTGTGCATTTTGTAACGTGCGGGGGTGAGTAGTAGGTGCTTGGAGGATTTTAAAAGTGACGGGTTACTTGGGTGAAAAGCAATTGGTAAAGTCGAGTTGTATGGCTATGTGGTATGGTAAGTACGTGTGCGTTGTGTACCATATGTGCACATGGTGCAGGTGTATCGTATGATTGCCAAGGTGTACCCTATGCTTGTACGTGCTTTGGACAGGGAAGCGCGTAAGTTATGAGCATATATAAAAAGGGAATGGTTTTGCGTGAGTTCTAGAGATTTACTGACTACTATGCAAAGTAAGGTTATTTGGTGGGTTATTAAAACGGGTGAATTAATGGAGGTTCTGCAACGGTGATTAAATGCCAAGAATGATATGGTGAACTGGGCACGATATTGGACGGGCATGTAAAGGTCGGGCAGTTGACAGCGGCATTGAATTTGCTTGAAGACATGTTCAACGGGAATGTTCTGTCGTGATCGACGATGCCTGGGTTATAGCAAAGCTGGAGACATGGAGATAAAAAGAATGGCCTTGACCGTTCTTTTGACTAAATGTAGCAGCGAGACTATCGCTCCTTGGACCTTGATGTGGAAATGCGTAGCGTCAGGTAAGTGACCCTTTGATTCAATTAGTGTTTTTATATACAACGTATATGTTTATCTACTGTTAAAAATGTTGTGTTTTTCAACATTGATCGTTTTAAGTACGTTTAACTACTCTGGCTTAAATTACTAAAAAAGTTTTAGTGTTTTATTCTCGTCAAAGAAAAACCGGACCATCATGTAAATGATGTTTTGCCTAGAAACTGAAATGGAACTCGGATTTGAAATGTATTGAATTGACATTATTGTGAATATTGAACATCTTGATGATTATTGAAAGGATGTGAGGATGGTTGAGAATCAATTGATGAGTGATTTTGTTCACGATGAACCCAATGGGGGGTTTTTGGTTTACTCGATTGCTGTGCCCTATATCCACGGGGGAAAGTTGGATTTCGGGCCCTAGTCAACGGGGCTTGTACGTTGATGCACAGTACTGTGGCTGGTGGTGCGCCCTTGCGTCCACATGATTATTTTATCCCGGGTGTAGGAGGGATTTCGGGCCCTAGTCAGGGGGGCTCGTACGCTGACCGCAGCATATCGTTTGAAACTAATGTGGGATGGAACCATTTGTCTTGGGATTTTTGTGTTAATGATTTTATGCCTTAGTTTTGTTCCATGTTCTTTATTTGGTTTAAACAGATAGTTTCTTATTCTATGATTTTAGATTTCTTAATGTTGCTATAATATAAAGCGAGTTATTTTTTTGCATGCTATGGTCCACCTAGCTGAATCATTGGTTACTTACTGAGCACGTGGAAGCTCATCCCTTACTTATCATTTCAGGTTGAAAGTAAAGTGATGGTGAGGAGCATAGGAAGAGACAATTTGGTGCAAAACTTCAGACATTGTATGGAATGAGCCGCTGAATATTTAGGTTGTTGGTTTAGTTTTAGCTGTTGATAAATCAGAGTTATAATGAGTTTTAGCATAAGTATTGTATTCAAATAGAAATATGAAAATGTAATTAAAGTTTGTAAAAGTTTTAATTTTTCGCTGCAGCTTATATTGGATTTTAGCGAGTAAGGCCTGGCAGCGCCCTCGGTTGGAGTCCATTGGGTCTGCGGCCGGTCACGTGCCTAGCTCGCGGGCCTATCCGTGGGTTCGGGTCGTGACACTTGTGAATGCTAAACAATCTTGTTTTGGATATTTCATTTTTTGCGATGCTTTTACTTTTGACATGAGCTCTTATCGTCAGCTAAGGGCTGGCAAAGAAGCCTCTTTCACACGCTTGGTATAATTTCGAATTAACAAGACAGGGTGGGGCGACGATCCCCCGCATGGCTTTGCCATTTCTCGGGCTAGAATTAAAGCTAGATCGTGTGAGGTAAGACTTGTGTCTTACCCTATCACAGTGGGTGATACTTTGCTTGAGCATCATTCGTGGTTTTACTTTGACGCGAACCCTTATCGTCAGCTAAGGGCTGGCAAAGAAGCCTCGCACTCACGCTCGGCCATATTTCGAATTAACAAAACAGGGTGGGGCGACGAACCCCCACATGGTTTTGCCATTTCTCAGGCTAGAACTAAAGCTAGACCGTGTTGGGTAAAACTTGTGTCTTACCCTATCACAATGGGTGATACTTTGCTTGAGCATCATTCGTGATTTTACTTGATCAGGCAGTCTACTCGGGAAGTCTGCCCGGGCATTGAATGTACGTCGTTCTTGGGAACATGGACATCGTTATCCGAGCTAACCATTCATCGTTGGGATAATGTAAGCAGTACTTCTTTCCAAGAATGGTAAAGATCTTTATATTAAGTAGACGAAACGATATACTTCAAACTGAAGGAGATGAAGAAGATTTTTATTATAATCGAAATACTTCATCTTTACTATCCTTCTGTGTTCTATCCCCCTTTTCCCCACAAAAAAGGAAAACGTCTTGTAACAGATACAAGACTCTACTGGTAGTACCGCCTCAAGTTGTCTGCATTCCATGTTCGCGGGATCGCTTCTCCTGAAAGTGTTTCAAGTGAGTAAGCGCCTGGTCTAAGCACCTTCGATATTTTGTAAGGTACTTCCCAGTTTGGCGACAACTTCCCCACAGCAGCCTTCGGGTTTGAAACTCCCAATTTTCTGAGGACTAGATCCCCAACTCTAAATATCCTCATTCGAACCCTTCGATTGTAGAATCGCGCGACTCGTTGTTTCGTTGAAATCACCCGATCTAAGGCTTGGGCTCGCACATCATCTAACAAATCCAGATTTCCTCTAAGAGTCTCCTCGTTTTCTGCCTCCGAGAATTGCAACACTCGAACAGTGGGGAGGCCCACTTCTACGGGCAGCAGCGCCCCTGTCCCGAAACACAGCAGAAATGGTGTCTCGCCTGTCACCGAATGAGGTGTTGTGCGGTATGCCCAGAGTACCTTCGGAAGTTCATCAACCCATGCCCCCTTAGACTCGTCCAGCTTTCTCTTCAACCCTTGAAGGATTGAGCGATTCATGTTCTCTGTTTGTCCATTGGATTGGGGATGAGCGACTGATGTAAAACGGAGACAGATAGAAAGACCTTCGCAAAAGCTTCGAAAGTTAGAATTATCGAATTGCTTCCCATTATCGGTGATCACGATCTTTGGAACCCCAAAGCGACAGACAACGTTCTTCCAGAAGAACTCTTCACATTTTGACGCCGTTATGGTAGCCAACGGTTCGGCCTCAGTCCATTTTGTGAAGTAGTCGATGGCAACTATCACAAATCGCCTTTGCCCGGTAGCCATCGGAAAGGGGCCCAAAATATCCATCCCCCACATTGCGAACGAAATTGGGGAAGTTAAGATACTAAAGGGCGCTGCCGGTGTGTGTAAGAGGAGCGAATTTTTGACAATGGTCACACCTTTTCGTGAACTTTATCGCGTCTCTCTGCATCCCTGGCCAGTAATAGCCTTGCCTCAAGATTTTGTGCGCTAGATTTCTTCCACCCAAATGTTGTCTGCAAATACCTTCATGAACCTCCTGTAACGCATAATCTGCCTCTTTAGGGGTCAGGCACTTTAGGTATGGCAGGCTAAAAGACTTCTTGTATAGCACACCATCTACAAGGGCAAACCGGGCAGCTTTAGCACGTAGATTACGTGCTTCGCTTCGCTCTATAGGTAACGCCCCCGATGCGAGGCACTGAATAATTGGGTCCATCTAGCACGGTTCATGCTCTATCACATCCACTTCCTTTGAGAGCTGGATACTTCTTTCTTGGAGGAACTCAATGTATATTGCACGTGAGAACTCCGAAATGTCTTCGGAGGTCAGTCTTGACAGTGAGTCTGCCTGGGTATTTTGGTCTCGCGGTATGTGGCGGATGGCAAAATTCTTGAACTTGGCGGCTTCTGTCTTCACGGCCTGGAGATATTGGGCCATTCTATTATCTTTCGCCCCATACTCTCCCAATATATGATTCACAACTAACTGGGAATCGCTGTGTACAGAAAGGGAGTCGACTTTCAGAGATTGTGCCAACCTTATTCCTGCTAATAGCGCTTCGTATTCTGCTTCATTATTTGATGCCTGAAAGTTGAAGCGAAGGGCGTACTCAATTTTGAACTTTTTGGGGCTGATAAGTATAAGCCCGGCTCCGCTATTTCCAACTTTTGAAGAACCGTCGACATAAAGAAGCCAAGGGTCCGAAACTTAGGAAAGAATCAACTTTTGGGGGTCTTCCGGTATTGTGCACTCAACAACGAAATCTGATAAGGCTTGAGCCTTAATTGCTGTACGGGGTTGGTACTTGATATCAAATTCACCCAGTTCCACCGACCAGTTTACCAATCTCCCCGATACATCAGGATTTTGGAGTACTTTCCCCAGTGGCTGATCAGTCAACACAACGATGGTGTGTGACTGGAAATATGGTCTCAGTTTTCTAGCCGATGTGACGAGGGCAAGGGCCAATTTGTCTATTCGAGGGTATCTGGTCTCCATGTCTTGCAGGACCTTGCTTATGTAATAAACAGGTCTTTGCTTGCCTTCTTCTTCTCTGATCAAAACCGTGCTCACCGCAACCTCACTGATCGATAGGTATATGAACAAGTCTTCACCAGTGATTGGCTTTGTAAGAAGCGGCGGGGACGATAAGTAACGCTTTAATTCCTCGAACGACTTTTGGCATTCTTCTGTCCACTCGAAATCTTTCGCCTTCCTGATAGCCTTAAAGAAGGGAAGGCATTTTTCTGCTGATTTCGACATGAACCTTCCTAAAGTAGCTACTCTTCCTGTGAGTTCCTGAACCTGCTTGATTGTCTTAGGCAACTTCATGGCATGAATGGCGCCTATCTTCTCTGGATTGGCTTCAATACCCCTCTGAGATACCATGCATCCTAAGAACTTCCCCGACGCTACGCCAAACGCACACTTGAGTGGGTTTAGCTTCATGTTATAAGCTCTCAGGATTTCAAAGGTTTCTTTGAGGTCTTTCACATGAGCCTCTGCTTTTACACTCTTCACCACCATGTCATCCACGTATACCTCCATATTCTTCCCAATTGAATCGTGGAAGATCATGTTAACAAGGCGCTGATAAGTTGCCCCTGCGTTCTTTAGTCTGAAAGGCATGACTTTGTAGCAATATAATCCTCGTTCCGTAATAAAGGCGGTCTTGGGAATATCGTCCACGCACATCTTGATCTGGTTGTAGCCAGAATACGCATCCATAAAGCTCAACAGCTCATGACCCGAAGTTGCATCAATCAAGATATCAATTCGTGGTAGCGGGTAACTGTCCTTTGGACAGGTCTTGTTGAGGTCAGTGAAGTCGATGCATATTCGCCAATGGTCGCTCGACTTGGGTACCATCACGACATTAGCTATCCAATCAGGGTATGATATTTCCTCGATGAATCCGGCTGCCAACAACTTGTCAACTTCTTCTTCGATTTTTACCTGTCTTTCTGGAGCGAAGGTTCTCTTCTTTTGCTTGACCGGCTTCTTGAGCGGGTCCACATTCAATCTATGGGTGATCACTTTCGGATCAATCCCGGGCATATCCGACGTCGTCCAAGCGAAGATATCTGAGTAGCTCCGCAATAAGTCCACAAGCTTGAGCTTGAGGTCGTCTGACAGTCCTGTCCCTACCCTTACTATTTTCTCTTGGTTGCCTGGGTACAGCTTGATATCAAAGAGGTCTTCGGCGGGCTTGCCTCTTTCAACTTTGGTCTCATCCCTCAAATCTTCAATCATGAGGGTTTCATTGGCTCTGTTTCGGCATGACGCCATGTAGCACTGCCGAGCCACCACCTGGTCTCCCTTGACTTCCCCAACTCCATTCTCCGTGGGGAATTTCATTTTCATGTGGTATGTTGATACCACAGCCCTTAACTGGTTTAATGTTGTTCGTCCCAAAATTGCATTATATGCTGAAGGAACACGTACCACCACGAAATCTAGCATCAGCTTAGCTTGGTTCGGAGGGCACCTACAGCCACTGGTAATGCAATAATTCCTTCGCAAACGACAGGGTGGTTAGAGAAACCGTATAGAGGCGTATCTATCTTCCGTAAGCGGTCGGATGGGATGTTCATTCTTTGAAACGCCTCGTAAAAGAGTACTTCCGCTGAGCTTCCATTATCTACGAGGATTCTTTTCACGTCGAAGTTTCCCACCCGAAGTGTGACTACTAGGGGGTCGTCATGAGGTATTCTTGTGTCTCCCACATCATCATCAGAGAAGGATATTGTCTGGGCCGGTTCTTTCTTCTGCTTTTTTGTCGACGGTCCCATAGTTGTGAGGACTTCCCTTACGTAAGCTTTTTGTCCTTGTCCCGAAGAGCCTCCTGCCGCGATTCCTCCTGAGATAGTATTGATGACGCCCGCATTCTCTCGTACTTCATCTCTTCCTGCTAAGGGGGTGGCTTCCCTCTTTTCATTTCTGCGATTGACATACCCTCGCAGATGTCCCCGTTTGATAAGAGCCTCTATTGCGCGCTTGAGCGATTCACACTTGTCGGTAGTGTGACCATGGTCATTGTGGTAATGGCACCACAAGTTCCTATCTCTCTGACTGGGCGCCGACCTCATCTTCTCTGGTCTTTCCAGTATCTTTATCCTTTATCTCATGGAGAATCTGCGACGGTCTAGCATTCAATGGCACGTCAGATTCTTCATGTCGAACATTTCTTTTGGGCGCCTTTCGTCTCTCCTTGAACGCTTAGAACCCCGTCCACTTCTTGGACTATCTTCCCGGGATCTCTTTTCTTGCCCTTGCCCATTGTCTCCTCTATGTTCTTTGTGGGTTTCCAAGTATTCTTCGGCCTGGATGTATTTGTTGGCCTTATCCAACAAGCCGCTCATGTTTCCAGGGGGGCTCTTATTTACCGCAAATGCAAACTTGGTTGTAGGACGAAGCCCGCGCATAAAAGCGGTGTATTTTACTGACTCGTCCAGGTTGTCTATTTCTAACGTCGCCGCGTTGAAACGTCCCAAATACCGCGACAGAGATTCATTCCTTTCTTGGACTATATTGAGGAGACTAGCCGAATTCTTCCTCCGAGTTCGGCTGCTCACAAAATGTTTCTGAAACAAGTCAGATAGCTGGGCGAAGGAATGGATAGACCTGGGTCGTAGGGACTTAAACCACGCATGCGCCGCCTTCCTCAAAGTGGTTGGGAATGCCCGGCACATGACGGCATCCGAGACTTGGAGGAGCAGCATATTTGTTTGGAACTGGTAGACGTGCTCTTCGGGGTCTCCGCTCCCATCATATAAATCACACTGCGGCATCCGAAAATTAGGAAGGAGTTTTGCCTTCTCAATTCCTTTGGACAGGGGGTATCCCGAATCATCCCTGGGAGGAGTGAATTCCTCCGGGCATGGCCCGGAGGTGGGTTTGCGAGAGGTTCGTCCTTGGGGACGGACTTTTCGTCCGGGGCCATGAACTCGTCCTTGGGGACAATGTTTTTGCTCCGCGCAACGTTGTCCTCGAATTTTGTTGCTTACTGCGGGAGGCGAATTCGTGTTGTCCTCTATTGACTTCTCTCGTCGGAGATATGATTCGCTTCTGGCCACATGTCTTGGCTGGTGGCTGGGATCAGTCTCTAACTTATGGCTTCGACCATAGCCGGACCTTGAGGTCAGTCTAAGGTGAAGGTCGCTGGGATCCAGATGTGTCTGGTTCCTAGAAATCGTCGGGGCCACCGCCTCGAGCTTCTTCTGTAAGGTAGTCACCACGCCCTTATGTTCATGGACTTCTCTGGTCAGGTCTGCATTCGGAGTATCAAACAGCTTTCGGGTCAGGCGATGGCGTAAATCTCCCCTCTTTAGAAGAGGGGTCGGGGAACGAGTTCCCTGGGAACTGTCAGTTGTATTCGGGGTGACTGAGGTCACATTAATCCGGTCGTTACTGGAATGGTGTTGGGATGGTGTCGGTTTACGCCCTCTACGGCGGGAGCAACTTGATCTTGCTTGCCGATTTTGGACGGAGCGACTGGCTGCAGGAGCGTCTGAAGATGATTTCCTTGCCATGTTCCCTGTCGGTCCCACGGATGTCGCCAAAATGTTGCTGCTAGAATATTGATCGGGATCCACGGCTAGGAAATGGACTTGCAAAATAGAACACGGAGTGACCACCGGGGATGTTCCGGTGGAGGCGGCTCCGATGCTAAAGTCAGAACGTCGCTACTAGGGTAGAGCTCTGAATAGCGTAAAAATGCACTGGGTGCTTGTGTGTGAACTTGTCTGTGTACCTGAGGATTTTCCCCTTATGTAGGCCATTTCCCAGACTCCTCTCTCCTTTAGGATTCTTTCCTCGCTGATCTCTCACGTAGTAGAGTCCTACCAGGACTTATCCTTTTAGCAGTTGAATCCTAAACGGATTCTATCACCTCTCAGAATCTGTCCCGATACAGATTCCTCAGTTCCGCTCAAAGTCATCCATGCCACGTGTCATAAGTTGGTTAGGGGGATATTTTAGCTATATCAACATCCATTAGTGCTTGCATACTATTACTACTATAGGACCATTCATCTCAGAGGAGTGCTCATCCCCTAGATGCACAGAATTCTGCCTTGGCCTGGTGCACCCCAAAACAATGGGCAAGATCAGCTGAAGTCTCCATTGTCTATGATGTCTGTATTGCTCTCTAATCAATCAAGCCTTTGTGAAGACAGCAAACAAAGCCTAGTGGATAAACCCTATCATGGAAAATATTTCACTACGAAGCTACCAAATAAAATCAATCAAGCTACTGGAGGAACCCTATCATAGGAAAAATCAAGGCTATTACAGTTTTTTGGGTGAGATAAACAACGCCTAGTGGATGAACCCCACCATAGGAAAAATTTCACCAACGATCGCAACAGCTTCCTCTCGTGTCCCCTTGGCGTTGCACTACTACCTTGGCCAGGTGCATCCCACCCAAAGTACTCCAACAAATTTAAACTCCTATTTAGTCCACCAAATTATAGCTTGACAAGCAGCAAAATTAATTTGACTTCTACTTAGTTTTCCACACATTGCGTACCTATAATTTTGTTGAACCTAAATGAATTTCCATAACGAGCTATGCGGAGGGACTAACAAATCCAACAAAGTAAGCAGACAACCCACATGTAGCCCACCCTAATCTTAGTTGACTCGAAGAAACCAACACTTATAGTCATTGCATACGTGCGGCTTGGACGGAGATCTTTCATATCTTCTGAGATCTACCCTACAATATGGGTAAAAAAGACAAAATATATGATTTTAGCCCTTAAAAAAAAGGACAACTGATCAATCCCTTTTACGCTCTTACCTGACTTGTGAATCTCTCTCTAAATCTTTCCACTACTCCCAACTCTCAGAAGCCTAACCCACATAAACTGCTAAACTTACTTGATCCATGTAATGCATCATTGCCCTTAAAAACATTCAAGTTTCATCAAGCTACTAATTAAGAAGTGTGAGCTTAGTGCAACAGATTCCAACGTCAAAGGAATGTCATAAAAATATGAGGCTTGGCATGAGTCCCACATTGCAAAAAGAAGAATGAGGGGTGATAGTCAGAGTATGAAACAGAAGGGTACAACACAGAGAAACATACTTACCTGGACGGGGTCAATGGGTGATCAAGAAGGCTCATGGCTTAGGTTAGTGACCTCCATTGCACTTTGGAGGGGTGCTTGCCCAAGGTCTACCCAAGTGGTGAATCCTACGTCATAATTTGTGCCAGCAGGGGCTTGCGTTCGCGCGGCCCCCTCCAGAACAGTTTTAATGTATTTGAATTTAAACTACCATGATAAGTAGTAATACAAAGTGTTAACGATAGTCTACATAATTTGTCTACCCAGGATGGATATGCTTTTAGGATAAAGCTACATAATACTACAAATTACCTAGCTACAATATATCAAACCACACATTGTAGGCTTGCAAAATGGGGGAAAGATGCTACAGCAGAAAGCAAACATCGCGTGCAAATATTTGAATAATAAAAGCAAGTGCAAATATTTGAATAATAGCAGTGGGCTCTGTCGAGTGGTTTAAAATTGATATCACCTTCGGCACACATCTCTCAGCATTTGGCTAAGATCAAGCCTATTTGTGCTGTTGAATGCATTGCAACTCATACGTATGAATTAGATTGGTAGACTTGTAGGGTGAAGAAAGAACGAGAGCTAGATCAGTACCTGCAGAATCACTTATTGAACTTCTGAAACTACTGCTACCCCATAGATATCTCAAAAACTTAAAAACCAAAGATCTCAAGCTCAGGGAACAGTGATATAATGCCAGCTTTTGACTGGTGTAAGTACCGAATCGAAGTCGAACAACAATGCAAGACGTGCTTGTTGGCCATGTCATCAAACAGGTGGAAGCCTAAAGAAAAACGAACCTAACTATCTTGCTTCAACCACAAACCACAACTAGCCACACGGGGTAACATAAACAGAACAAGAGATAATATATCAGGCACTAAGAACAGTCAAGACAAACATACACAGCCTCCATATGAAAACATGATCACAAAGATAACTGGAAATTTTAAACTTGGTTGCACTCTGATTTATAGAAAGGGAAGGCCTGTATCGTGTAATTTTGAACTACGCACTTTCTGATTTATTAAAAGGGAAGCACCACCTCCATCCTCATATAACAGGAGCCTCCTTCCCATTCTTCTTCACCAAGTCCAGGATGTACTACATCTATTAGGTGTTTGGCAAAGAAAGACAAATTTTTTTTTTGGCTCTTTTCTTCGTAAATGTTTGTCCCAAGTCTCAGCCCCTTTCCATTCTGAATGAGACAATGGTTATTTAAGCAAATCCCAGAGACGAGGTCTAGTGTCATGTAACAATGTAGCAACCTGAGTAAATGAAAACAATTGGACATAACCTTCTCTCTTTATGACAAGATAAGATGTTGAGGTAAGAGATCACTGTATACTCAGAACCAAAGATTTCAGGTTCAATTTTCTCTGAAGCGTTATGCCAAACTTGAGCTATTAGACAGTTAAAAGAGAATTACAGAAGGTTACCTCCTTCGGGTTGAAAACCCAAATCCCTCACCACCAACGAGCATCCAATCCAGAAGAGAAAATGCAGAAATTGAGAGGACACAACTTGGCCAGAAGTTGCTTCAATTAAGAGGAGAAAGGCAAAACAAAAACCTTACAAAACACCCTTGGTCTTGAGTACAAAATCAGCTCTCTATTCCTCACAAACCTGCTGTTTTTTTGTTCCTTTATTTTTCACCGTTTTTCCAAGTCCCACACACTCCCTGGAGACCAAGACAAAGATCCTTTGTCTTCCTTGTACTGCCACGTGGCAATTTTTATGCAAAAGATAAAGGCTCAGTGCCAAGACCATGGTAATGTCAACATTTGTCACAATCAAGATCCATCTCCTCTCGTTTGCATTAAAATGGCATGTAAGAAATGTCCTGACTTTTAAACCCATACAATGTATATTTCCTACGTTTGCCAAGATGCAAAGCTAAGAGAAAAGGAAGTACCTCAGGAGGTACTGCCCGATTCAAGATATAGTGACAGTTCTGCTAAGTTCCATGCTGACGAGAGTATCTACATCTGCTGACGCTGGTTTCTTCGATAGGGCTGCACATATGAGCCCTTCAACCGGGTAATGATTTGTTCTTGGATCTCTAGGAGTTTGTAAACTTACTACCACCCTTGAGACACACCTGGGGAACGCATCCAACTACAAGTCTACAATTTCATTTCCTGAATCACATAGAATGAATTTAAAGATATGGATTTAAAAAACTCCAACAAGTATTTTTTACCTAAAGCCTACTAGCGCTAATAGCTGCGAGAAAATTGCATCATTTTCTTAGAATATAGAATAACTGGATCTAGGAAGCTGTTTCAGATTCTAGATACGAACTACTTGATTGCTATGTTGACGCTAATTACAGGCAAAAATTTCAAGTGTGCCATTCATTGGAATGGATCTAACAAGTCATGAAAATATACACAGAAAATGACAAAAGATATAGTCCCACATTGGCTAAGAAAGGCAACAGAAGCATCCAGGAGTTCCATATTTTGTCTCTTCTGCTCAATCCTCAACTCACGCAGCCATGTGGTGAGCACAAAGCGAACTATTCTTTCGCCTTTTACTAAAGAATACCGTGTGCTCGCCATATACAATGGCATACGCCTATTTTTGGAGGAGCTCATTTCCTATAGAATGAGCCCCTAAAATTTATGTAGAAGTTTTTGTTCAAAATAGCGTAATTAATCAGCAGAGGCCCGGCATCATCATGAAGGCATAGAACAAGAATCTGAGGCCAATCATAAATTTGTAGATCTATCGTATGCCATTTCAATAGGGGTGTTGATATCAATCCAAACCCATTTATCCGTCCACACCCACCCATTTAAAAGACACCCAAACCCATCCGTTTATTAATTGGCTCCTAAATGGGTCAACATTTTTAAAGCCCAATAAACCATGAGTTTAAATGATTTATAAATGGGTGCCCATTAAACCATTAATTCTTAGAAAAATCTCAGCCATACCCAACGGACCAGCTACACCACCATGGCAACCAGCCGCCTTTGTCGTTGCCGCTATGTGCTAACACCCCGTCGTCGTCGTCTTATTCCCACCATCGTCACCATAAGAAACAACACCCCACGCACAACCCAGCACCACCCTCACTTCAGAAGACCTCGAGTTGTTTAGGGGTCATCTCTGAATAGTTCTAGCAAATACCTTGAGCTAGTTCCATAAATCAGAGCTATCTTGGCTCAGATCTATTGTAGATTTGTGTTTTGAGTGTAAGGATGATCTCCAAAAATTGATGGAGACTCAAACAGTCGCGTTCAAAGTGGTTATGGTGGTCGTCGAAGGGGCAAGGTAGCAGTGCGGCGGGGCTGTGGATGTTGTGAAAATCAGAGCCATCTTGGCTCAGATCTATAATAGATCTAGTTTTTAGGGTAATGATGAAAAAATTGAAGGCAGCAGTTGCGGTGGCATTCAGAGGGGTGGTGGTGGTCGTCGAAGGGGCGGCGATAGAAGTGCAGCTAGGCTGTGGACATTCTGGTATGCAGAGGAGGTAAAGTGCCATTCAAGATAGTATAGGTGGTAGTTGTCATCGGGATCACGATCGCTGTAGTAGTGTAGCGGGGCTATGGCAGTCGTGATATTCTGGTTTGGTAGCGGGGCTTTGGTGGCGTCTGCGATGGTGGGTTTTGTCAACTGGATGATGGTAGCTATGTGGTGGGGTTGTTGCAGTTGGCTGATGGGGTTGTAGTCAGTGCGGCGACGGCGGTGGTTGTCGGTGCAGCGACGGTTGCTGGTGGCCGTGATGATGAAGATGAGGAGAGTCAAGATTATTTACCTGTGAACTAGATATGGGTCATTTTTGGATTGATTGTGAAACCAACCCATTAAATACATGACCCATTTAACCCACAAACAAATGGGCTGACATGGATTAGCGACCCATTTACACCCAACCCATTTAATTCACACCCAAACCCAACCCACGGCCCAGTTTGCCCCCCCTACATTTCAACTAAGAGTCTATGACTTAGGTGCTATTTGATTTCGCAAAACTGAAAACTTTAAGTAATTGATTTTTGATTGAAAATTAAGTTAACAAGTTTGGTAAACCCAAAGCATGCGTTTGAAAATGTTCCATTTATAAATTTATCCAATTGGGTAAATTACACTAAACACCCCTGAGGTTTTACGTAATTACACTCCACTACCGCTATCTTTAAAAATTACACTCCGTCCCCCTGAGGTTTGTACCCGCATTACACACAACTACACACATTTAACGGCAGGCCCAACTCCGTGAAAAGATTCCCTGACACATCACTTTATGCAATTTTCATACCCAAAATACCCTCCCTTGTCCTTTGCTCACCTGTATTATTCTTTCCTTCACGCATTCCATCTCCGCACCGTCTCAAAAAATTCGGATATATAATCCCCACAATCACCACCACCACACTCAACGATACAACTTCAGTGAGAGAGTTTCTGAAGCACGACAACACTCCAGCGAGAAGCGGACTTGCACGGAATTGCTGCCGGACACTGCTCGTCTCCGCTGCTGCCTTCGTCTCTGGTGGCTGTTGTTCCTTCTCTTTCTCCTTCTAGTCCTCCTCCTCATCTCCTTCTTCTACCTCTCTTCTCTCTGCTATGAACTAGGTGCTCTCTGCCAGGAACTGTAGGTGCTTTTTGCCAGAAGCCTAGGTGCTTGTCCCTGCCGTATCCCCGCCTTATCCAAGCGCACTCAAGATTCAGACAATCAATCCGCACCCAAGCTGCACCTGAGAGAGAAAGCAGGAAGTGTAGATTTAGAAAGAGAGGGAGAGAGAGAGAAAGCAGGAAGTGTAGATCTAGAGAGAGAGAGAGACCGAGAGATTGAGTGAAAATGGAGGATGGGGGGCCGGTGGTGATGGCGGTGGTGCTGTTCGTGCTGCTGACACCGGGGTTGTTGTGTCAGATTCCGGGGAAGGGGAGAGTGGTGGAGTTCAGTAATATGCAGACGAGCGGGATTTCTATCCTTGTCCACACCGTCATCTACTTTGGCCTCATCACCATCTTCCTCATTGCCATCGGCGTCCACATCTATTCCGGATAACCTGAATGACTTTCCTCCTCCACTTGGTTCACTTTTCTCCCCTTTGTGTAGCGTGTGTTCTTTATTAATTTTAGTTTCAGGACAAGTTTTCCCAAGACAAGTTTTCCCTCCAAAATTCCAAGAAAACAGTCTGAGGGGCATTCATGTCTTTTTGCATTGCACCATTAACACCGTAAGAGAAAAAGTTACTTTTTAAGCTGAGTGTAATTTTTAAAGATAGCGGTAGTGGAGTATAATTACGTAAAACCTCAGGGGTGTTTAGTGTAATTTACCCTATCCAATTTACCAAGATTATGCATTTATTCATGTATTTTATAACTTTCTTCTTCCCCAAAATCATATTGGTGCTACTGCTGGCGGTGCACTTGTGGTGGTAGTGATGGTGGTGGTGGTAGAAGTGGCTAGGTCCTGGTAATTGTGGTGGTGGAAGCAAAAGAGAATAATGATTGTGGTGATAGTTATAGTCTAATGAAGGTGGTGTTGCCAGAAAGTTTTTGTTTAGAATGACAACCCTACGAAATACGATACCCTAGGTAGTATGGACACGAACACCGGACACCGCAATTTAAAAAAAATAGCTTTTGGACACTGCAGGACACCGCTGAATTTTTTAATATATTTTTATTATATGTATGTACATTTATACACACACACACATCTCAACTGGAGCAACTGAATTTCAGTAAAAATAGATGAGAAAGAAAGCAAGTAACATGAAATAGTCTCAACAGTTACAAGAAAAAAGGTCAGCAACAAGAAAGCAGTTGAACGTCTCAATAGTACAAAGATTAGTGTCTCAACAATAACAAGAGAGAAGAAAAAATGACATGGGACCAATTACAAAGGCATGAAGGTGAGGTTTTATATAATCAGATGGGTCTATAAATGAGGTCGGAGATGTTGACCTATCTTACTATAGACTGGCAAGCTGGGATGCTTTAGGCAACAAAAAGAAGGAAAAGAGAGATGAGAGAGAAAGAAGAAGGTAAGTTTTGCTGGGTCGATCTGATTAGAGTTTGGCCTAAAAGTTCATTTCTAAAAAACTCCAGATTTATTCCTCAATTAATTTTAAATATTGTATTTTGGCCCCATACGCGTGGACACTTCTTTATGAGGTGTCCAACACTTCTCCGACACAGTGTCCGCTAATTAAAAAATAAATAAATAAATTCGGACACCACTGAGAGGTGTCGGACACGTGTCCGGAGAAGTCGGTGAAGTGTCGAGGTGTCGGTAAGTATCGGACACCAAATCTCAACCTATAAGAGGTGTCGGTGCTTCCTAGACGGTACCATTGAGCTGTTAGGTATGGGAGGGAGCCGGATTGGGTGTGAGGTTTGGGAGCGATGTATCACTACAACTAAGAGTTAAGAGAAATGACTGTTGTTGACATAAGGATTTCAGAGAGACATAGAAGTTCACAAAAGACTGCTTTTCAAGCTATAAGGGAACAAAATACTAGCGGTCTACTGAAAATCAATATCTATGATGTTAGCAACATGAATACGACATACGCAATCTACTTGGATGTTCTAATACTTGGTTTTTGCTTATAGTTAATTAGGCAAGCTGCTGCTTGGTGACAATAAAAGAGTATACGTGTGTTTCTGCGTACCTTCCATCTGTGGGTTGTTCAAGCTTTGACTTCATTTGCATTAAGCTGTAAATACAATTAAGGATGGGCTTGAGCTTGGGGAAATGACGAAGCTAGTGAGGTTCTAACTGAGGCGCGTCAATTGCTTTACTTCCAGATCCTCTTGTTGGCCAGGGTTCAGCCACAGCCTTTGAGAATTTCTAAACAAGGGTTCCCCCCCACATGTCATAGCGCAAATGTTTATGCATGCTAGTGTCAAACTTCAGATTACTTAGCAGAATAAGCAACCAAAATACCTGCAGAACCAGCTACACAGGGCAACAAGAAACAGAACAAAAGTTAAGGAGAGAAGATGCTAAGCACTTACAACAGCAAAGGACACAACAGAATGCGTCTGTAATTTCAATGTCACCTTTTTCTTGTACGCAATCTCAAATCATTAGTAGTATAGATAAGTTAAATTTCAGAAGTGATTGCATTTTATGTATGGAAGCTGTGGGCTTCATAGAGTAAGGAAAGTCCCTTACTGCATAATACAACAACATGATCAGAATGAAGGGCTCAGAATAGAGCAGTTTATGGGCTGATTCAGAAGATTATCATAAGATGTCAACAAGGACGCAAGAATGGCCGAAATGGTAAGCAAGCTGCAGAGGTTAGAGTTTCTTCATTTATGAAAATCAGAAGGTAATGGAATTTCATCGGTATTCAGAGCAAAAGAACCTTCTTTATCAGATGAAGAAGTTTTTTATAATGGTTCAATTACTGTAGAGGCCGCGCATGTTTATAACAAGGAAAACAGGACCTCATGGAGTTAAGGATGAGAGCTTTTGGAAGGTGTCTAAATTGACTATTACAGATGTACGAGAGGTGTACGAGAGGTTATTGGGGAAAAATCAATATACTTCTAATGTCGAATCAGGATCAACTAGGACCGAAATAAAGCATTGGGTCAAACTCTTCTAATCTAATATAATAGAAAATGCTAATATACTTCTAATATAATATAATAGAAAATGCTAATATAATAGAACGAAGGCGCAAAAGTCAAATGTGGTAGAAATGCTACCAAAAGGCGTCCAATTCGTCGGCTTTTGACAACACAGAAAATTTTAACAAAACTCAGGGGAACTAGATTCAATATTCTATGAAAGATATAGACGGAAAATTTGATACATATAACATGAGCAATGTATTGCAGCACATTTGTGAAAAAAAAAAGATTAGAAAATAAAGTCACTTGAAGCGGTGCTTGCATAAGTTCTACCCCAACGGCGTACACCCTATGATGGCATAAGTTGTATTAATAGGTATAAAGAAGCTGTTGATCAAGAAGCCTTTTCCCAACACCAGTTACTGCATTAATATGGCATTTATGGTTTCCATTTAGGCTCAAGATTGTAAAGTTTCTCACTACTACATTTTGGCTGCCTGGGAATCACTGCTTGAGCCATAACCCTAAAGGATACCAAGCTGGGGACACAACTCAATATAAAGCATTTCCACGCATAGTTCAAGCTTACACCGTGATTCCCATATCTACAATCAAGTACGGGGACATGCATATAAACTGGAAAGTACCAAAATCCATGGATCTCCAAGCTCTGTAATGACACCATTCGACAAGGACGGACAAAATGACAAAGCTATACGCTAACAGTAAACTTGGTTCTGTACATGTTTGTCAAAAATGTCAAGGCTGAGAAGGTACCTTAGAAGGCCCGGTCGAATCTAATGACGGTTGTCCTCTCCCTTCACCCCGCCAGATGGATGAAATGTAGAACAAGAGACAAGGGTACTTCAAGAGGTGAACGAACTGCATGGAACCTTGTGTCCGAACATATACACGTGTCACGTATGTGCCGGTTGTGAAGGTGGGTACCGAGACTCTTATTATTACTAAAGTAAATAAATAAATAAATAAATAAGCAAGCAGCTGGATGGCAATATTTCTCGATTCCTCTTTCCAAAGTATTGTCATTATTAGAGCAAAAGTGAATATTTTTGTTACAAAAAAAATATGTAATGCCTCCTATATTTATTACACCGTGTAGTTTACTTTTTTTTACCGGTATCAGTATGAAAAAAAAGTACTAGTATTTACAGACAAAAATTACAATTGCATTTATTATGCACGCTTTTATGAGGAAGTTTGAACTACCATCGCATTTTAAACGCTATAATGATATTAATATTGATGTCAAGGAAAGTGAGTTCGTACCTATGTGGAGATGGCACAAAGGTTTCATTTCGAGTCAGTTTCCAGATGTATAAAGTGGAGAGACGGTAAGTGTTGAGTAAGGCAGAAAGTAAGGCTTCCCAGACAGGCCGTGAGGAGTGGCAGTACTGTGGAGACAAGGCTGAGATGAACAAGGCCGGTAGTCGACAGTGCAAGTTAGAGTCCAAGTCAATGTCCAATGCTACGGTCCAATTTTATGTTCAAGATTATGTCCAATTGTGTTTCTCTCTCTAGAATCCAAGAGTTCTAGAGTGAGAAAGTAATTTTGTGAGAATGAGCAAAAAGTCCTCCAAATGAAATCCAAAGTCCATTATTTATAAGCAAAGGTATGACTATGCCATCAAATGCCATATGTCGTCCCTTTGGGAGTGACATGTCATCAGGGGGTCCAAAAATATTGATTCTCTGTCGGACTGCCGATTCTCAAATTCAGCGCTACATGCTCTACACAACGTCGGTATGATTAGAGTAAACTCGTTGCCCTAGCCACCGGTCCAAGCCCTTACTGAATCCCCAGGGGTGCGTCAAGAAATGCGGAAAGAACCTGACAGCGGTGAGGGAAGGTCCCTGTGACCAACTGTCAGGCGGACTAAGCACGATGCCTTCCAAAGACCTCATGTTCCCCTCCCGAAGTGACCCGGGGTCATCGTCCTGGGGGCACTGATGATCACTGGTAACGTGAGTGGACATGATCGCAACTTAAACGTACTTAGTGTCATGCAAGTCACCTCAGGAGGCGATAACTTCTATGGTAGCAAGCCTATCCTACTGCAAAGGGTCCTTGTGTTAGTGCACTACAAACGGAGTCCTCCGGAATTAAGGCTGCGATAACTTTTGTGGTAGAGAGCCTATCTCGCTGCGAAGGGTCCTCGTGCCGGAGCACTATGAGCGGAGTCCCTTAGAATGCTGCACACTTTAGAGAATGGGTCGAAGCATGTTTCACTTCCATGGCGGGGGCACATGGTGTGGTAAATGAGTATGGTGCTCGGAGGCATGTAACATGATTGTGGTGCACGGGTGCGGTGCCAACGGCACAAGACATGATTGTGGCGCATGAGTGCAATGCCAACGGTATGAGACAATGATTGTGGCACATGGGCACGATGCTAACTGCATGAGACAATGAGTGTGGCGCATGGGCGCGGCGACCCCTGTCGTGATATAATACATGGTGTTGTGGTGCTTGGGCACGGTGACAACTGTTGCAAGACAATACCTAGTGCCGGGGGCACATGTTATGGAAATGGCGCATGGGCGCAGTGACGACTATCGAGGAAACGACTCGCCAGCGCGCGTTGGGTGTCCTGGAGGCTGGGCACGAGCCGAGTGTGCATGTTGTACGCGAATGACGAATGCGATCTTTGGTAATAACAAAGTCAGAAAAATGGGGGTACGCGGTCACCGGCGAAAGGTCCCTCGAGGGTGGTGCGCGATCACGGGCGACGGGCATCGTGGAGACGATGAGTAGCTGCAGATGATGGATGTCGTGAAGATGCACAGCCCTTGATGAGAATGATAATAAAAGGGGAGGCCAAAGGCCAACCCTTGGGGAAGGCTGAGGCCAAACCTCAAGGAGGAAGGCCAAGGCCAACCCCCTTGGGGAGGCCGAGGCCTACCCTCGAGGGGGGTAGGGGGAGGCCAGGGCCACTTCCCCTTGGGTAGGCATTAAGGCATGCCCACGGTTAATGTTTTGGTGAACGAAAAGGAGTTGGGTAGTTGAGGCGCGACGAGCACATTACCGTGAGTCTCGTCGACATAAAAAAACAAGGCGCCAAAGTCACGCAAGCACGCAAAGAAGAGTGAAGACAACTTTGGGAAGGCCCAAGGCCAACCCCTTGCGGAGGGCCAAGGCCAACCGACGTAGAAAAATTGGCGCTAAAGTCACGCCAAAGCTAAGAACACGTGTGGCTCAGGAGTGCGCATCTTGACTGGTTCAGGGCATCGGAAAATTGACCGTTGATCGTGTCGATGTGTCGTGCAAAACAGGATCCCCAGTGGGCCCTTGGGTGTGACCAAAATGGGTTGGGAACAAATACAATCGCATTTTAAAGGATATATTGTAGAAACACAATTCCCGTCAATACTTTAGTCGTTCTCAGAACTTTCATTTGCATTACAAGACTTATTCCTTGAACCGAACATTCAAAAGTAATAGCGATTACAAATTAGATGAACTCTCAAATAGCGATTTACTTATAACATAGTTATAAAAATAGTATTCATAAATCCTTAAACGGTTTGTTTGGTCTAGTAACGCATAGACAGAGGAGAGGGAGACTCATTGTATTTAAGAGCACGGAAAAATTAAGTTATATTCGACTGGGTGGTGCTTGGCAATGAAGGTAAGTCATCGTTGTCCCTTCTTGTGTTTTTATCAATGGCATCGAAATGAGATATGGGTTTTTAATGCTTTCTTTCTTTAGTGCTTGCTATGTTTTTTTATAAATCGGATCAACGTGTGAAGTTGTTGTTATATAGGTTTAACAACAATTTGATATTTCTTAAGTGAGTTCAAGTGTGATGGTGAAATTATCTGAAGTGATTTGCTTTAGTGACTACAGCCGGGATAAAGTGATATTACATAATCTTTTTTAGCATCAAAAGAAATGTGTTAAGAAAAAAGCAAAGAGAATGATAAGAAAGTTGTTTTTGAGTGCTCCTGCTCATACTACGTAAATGCATGGATTCTGCAATAATATGATCAGCACTAGTCGCGCTTTAGTCCCAAAACTAGCTAATGAATCCAATTGGGGATGAACGTGAAATTTAAAGGACCTGCCTTGGACCAAAGTGAATGAACGGGTTAGTTGGTTGTAATCAGCTAGTATGGGATGAAGAAATATGGCTAACCAACATTTAGTTTTGCTTAAGTGTATTTTTTCAATGTTTGAGTGCAAGTGCATTTTACAATCATGTTTTATAACAAGTTGCAATTGTCTTGATCATTCAATGTAGTTTCAATCTAACCCAAGTGTACATTTTAAAGTATGTTTTTAGTGGCAAAGGTGAATCACTTTCTACAAACTTTTATGGTGTTAACGTTTTTATACAAACTGTATTTTCTGATCTATTTGGTCCAGCTGGTTGGATTAATAGTTACTTACACCAAGCCTCCGTTTGAATACGCAGAATCATACATGATCAAGAATTTTGCTTATTTAGAGATTGCAAAAGATAATAAGAACTCCACCCTCGTCCACTCCACCCAAATCCCTCGCTGGGACAAAATTTTTGTGGGTAGAACTAAGAATATAAAGAAGAAGAAATCTAAGGAAGGTGCTTTCACCTCCTCTGCACCTAAGAAGTCCAAGGCCAACACCATTCCTTTCGCAAGAATCAGAAACGCAAGCCTACCTACCAATGCATCATCAATGTGAAAAGGTCTATTACCAGTTATGATGGTGTGCGAAGGCATTAATATATGACTCCCAATCTGAGCCATATAACCCTAAACCAGACGATGACCATGAATGGTGATGTTCAACTCAAATGTGCATGCGGTTGTGTTGAATTCATTTCAGGCATGGCACCCCCTATTACGAGAATGGTCCCTAACATCAAGCTGAAGACCTTGAAGAAATTAACTTGGCAGACCCAGGAGGAGGAACGTCGCATCACCTATATTGGCATTAAACTCTCCCCGGGTCGTAATTGTGGCCTTATTACAGATTGTGATGCCTCCTTATGCAAAGTGTCATTCTCCCTGTGTACAGAGACATGTTGCCTCCTTATTGTCAATAAAGCTAAATTTTATGCCTTAAAACTTTTCTCTAGTTACATTTTGTTTATGATGGGGTCGACGCATGGTTCCATAAGTCTATCTTTAATTGAAAAATTTTGGCAATCACAACTCAACATAAGTACCACCATATGACAAGGGAAATATGCATGGTCATTGATAATCAAAGTTTGAATACCTACTCGAAGAGTTCATGCCCTTACCAGACTAACAAGCAAGCTAACTATAACAGTCCGGGAAACAACCTCTCGACTGGGGAGGTCAACTGCAACTACCATGTCCTGCTCTGGGCATGTAGCTCTGTCCAGTGCTAACTACTAGTTCTACACCTCGGCCTTTTCTACTGCCGCTACTGTCAGCCTCTTCTGAGCATCGCATGGCTGTCTTATCAACTTGACATAGTTTGACAGCCACCCAGTTGTAACTTGAGATGCTCGTATCATTGATATCTTGAATATCATTGATATCTTGAAGAAGCTGAAGAACTAGATCATAAAATCAAACTATGGTTAAGAGAAAAAAATAACCGTAAAAATCACCGTACCCAGGCTCAATCACATTAAACCCATCACAATGACCCATTATTACCCATGTGTCAAAGGTCTTTGAGCACTTTGCCCTCACCTTTCTAGATTCCTAAGCATCTCCGGTGGTATATCCAGGTAGGGCTGTATATGAACCGAGTTCGAGCCGAACATAGGTGTGTTCGAACTCGGTTCGTTTAAATTTTAGTATGTTCGAGCTCGGCTCGTGTTCGTTTAGAGCCAAAAAATCAATGTTCAAATTCGGCTCGAGTTCGTGACTATGAAACTCGGGCTCGATTCGTTCAACTCGTTTAAAAATACGAGCCGAACACGAGTTCACGAACTCGGCTCGTATTCGAGTTCAACATTCAACCAAATCCCAAAATTTACTCAAAAATCTCAACTCCTTCATGCAATCAAGCTATAATAATAATAAAAAAAATCGAAATACAAAATATGCAAGAAAGGATGCAGATTCGTATGCTTTGAAGCTAAACAGCAAGCCTGTCAAAAAGCCCAATTATAAGGCCTCCATATGCTGCCGCAAGTCAGCAAACAACAAGCCCAACCAAACTAACTGGGCTGCACCACTAGTGAGGCACTTATGCTTTGATATATAATCATGGGCTTAGAGTTTTGGTAATTGACTTTAAAGCCTACAGATTTAAATTTAAATTTAAAATTTATGGTTTATGTAAATATTATTTATTTAAACATATTATAAATTTATAATTAATTTATTATTTAGACGAGTTGTTCGCGAACACGTTTGTGAACATTTTGGAGTGTTCATGTTCGGCTCGTTTATTAAACGAGTTCTAAAAACTTGTTCATGTTCTGTTCGTATAATAGACGAATGAACATGAACGAGTTCTATAGAGAACGAACCACGAGCCGTTCGTGAACGGTTCGGTTAATTTACAGCCCTATATTCAGGCCCTCCTAGGGCACTGCCCTACTTACAGCAACCCCAAAATGTTTCACTCAGAAGAACACCTCACGTCAAAACTCCCCACTTGATAGGGAGGAAAAATGAGTAGCTCAACAGCTATTTTTCTCACTTGATGGGGGAAAAAAAGCAGCTCAAACAGCTATTTTATCGACCATACTCGAATGCAGCCGCCACGAGTATGGAGCTTGCGTCCCTCTTAGGAGAGTAAGACTCGGCACCATCCTGCACCTCTTCCCTTAAAAAATCCTTTACAAATGTCCAAAACTGATTCTTAGACACTCTCGCAGGCATGTATTCTAGCACGTGTATAGTAGTAGCATGCTCCCCCTATTCTCGAGAACTTCTTCTGTCCAAGTCAACCCCATCCATCTCAGGTAACTCACTATCGACCATCTTAAAATCATCCGCATGCTCGTTATCATCCTTCGACATTTTACATCCCTCCTCTACGGGCATTTCCTCCCCGACCACATAGTCATTACTAGAGTATTTACATTGTCATAAACATTGGGACTCCCATGTAGCTTGGACCATTTTTTCCATCATGTTATCAAATACAGTAATCAAACCCATAACTCAGCCTACTCATCTCCTATTGCACATTAGCCCATTGACATGTAAACAAAAAGGATATTAGGAAGAGAAAAGAAAGACTATGACGAACACATGCAAGACTCCGGAAAGTAACTAAAGTACAAAGTTTACCTCCCACACTCTTTCTTCCCTCATGTCCTCGAGGAAGAAGTATGGGCTCTAGCCTGGCACCCTCTATAGCTCTTGCAATATATCCAACTTCTTTGCTCCGGTATTAGCTAATGGATAGACCTTTTTCCTGCACCATACCTTATGATGCACTTCACTGCCACTCGCATGGTCCTACCCTCTGGACCATTTGGTCTCATTACCTCTAGTGGAAGTTCTGCCTGCCTCATCAATAGGCTTGAGAATGGGCCTTACAAATCTCCCTCAATGCCCTATCGTTAATGCACACACCAACTGAATTAATTGTAAGTGTCCGACTGAGCGCAAAGGAGTGCCTGATATGCTCCTACTACCTCACATACTCTACTGCCATCACAGGTGTCA